>OMNM01006253.1:65692-89044 GCA_900302745.1 Parablennius parvicornis
AGGATGGTAAGGTTTGATGGATCTCATCCCTAAGTGCTTTTATTTTAATTTGGAAGAACTTCATAAAATCACCACTGCACATGTTGATAGGAATGGTGGGCTCAACACTATTGTGGTTCTTGGTCAGCTTGGCTACAGTGCTGAAAAGGAAGCGAGGGTTGTTTTTATTTTCCTCTATTAATGCTGAGTAGTAACTGGTTCTGCTTCTGCCGAGAGCTTTCTTGTATGTTTTGAAACCGTCCTTCCACGCTAGATAAGTTATGTCAAGTTTCAAGTTTCAAGTTTCAAGTTGATTTGGCGTTTGTGGTATGAAACCACATGGAAGAGGAAGTGCGGAGGAGCTCAGAGTGCGCTGTAACATTTAAAAGACAAATTCACAATAAAAGAGAACAAAACAAAATCAGTCAGTGTCACATAAAAGAATCTATCCGGTAAAAGCAGTTCAATAAAAGTCTGAATAAAAATTAAGTGCCTCATTTAAAAACCAAGCATCAGTGCCATAGTAAAAAACTGTACAATAAAATAACTGTACAATAAAAAAGTCCATGGAAAAATTAAAAAAGAAGCAATTTTGCCACAGGGGTCAACACAGGATGTAAGTCAAGCTTGTATGATCCAGTTTGATTTCAGTGGAATCAAAATTCCATTCATATGTGTGCTTCACATTCTGAGTACACTAAAACCAAACAAAGATTTATATGTAAAATTTGATGTGTGCTTACAGTTTTGATTGAAGATATACTTTTTAAATCAATACTTGTCATTTATTTTCCATTTCAAATTGTTTCGTTGTATTTAAGTTGCATTGGCTGCATTTACAATGGAAAAGTGATTTATGAGAAATTGCCTGACTTTTATGAGTCACCTTGTCACTGTTATTGCACCACTCTTCTAAACAATGAACTGAACCAGAATATTCCGACTTGCCACATCCCAGAATAACCCACCCATATATCCACTTTTCATTGGCAGGTGTTGCTTGCCAGAAGAATCCAGTCACATAAACATGTGTGTCTCTGGAAATGTTACTTTTTGCCTGTGAGCTAGAGGGCTGTGCGGGAGGACCCTTGATGTATTGAGAAATAGTGATTCTTGGAAAATTCCCAGCTTCTAACAGCTACAGGACTATAAGATGATATCTATTGTGCAATTGTCCCATCACTCAATATTAATTCCTATAATTTCACTTTCAAGGTACGATTTGAAGTTGTAACCTCGGAAGCTTCCTACTGTCGCAGTTTGGACATCGTTGTTGAACACTTTGTAAAGTCCAAACAATTGGGGAAACTGTTGACCACCCAGGACAGAAACTGGTTGTTCTCTCGGTTGGCGGACGTTCGAGCCATAAGCCACAGGTTAGATAATTTCTTTTACAACAATTCTGTTAAATTTGCTTTTACAGGTGCATGTTTTCCAATAAAATGTGTGTTTGTCAAGCCAACATATGATTGGAAAGTAAGTTATCAAACATCTGTGAAAGTGATGCATTTGAAATGGCTCTGAATTAATTATTTTCTTCTTCTTTTTTTTTTTAGTTTCCTGTCAAAGCTGGAGGAGCGAGTGGAATCAGACATGATGCACTTTACAGTGTGTGACATCATTGCTCGACACTGTCAGCGCTTCAAAATGGTTTATGTACCCTACCTCACCAACCAGTCCTATCAGTATGACACCTATCAGAGACTTATGTAAGTACTTTCTCTACGGCAAGATCTTTTATTTTGGTGACAATGAGAACAAACGTTATTTATACATGTACCTAAAAAAAAATGTAATACAACAGAAATGGCTTTTCATAGTTTTAAGTTGTGAAATATACATATTCTATCTGGTTTTGTTTTGTTTTTTTACTTTTGGCTATTTTTATTGTCTAATCTGTCTTAAGAACTTTTAATATTCTGGTTTGCTTTCTAGCTTTCAAATTTTAATACGAGTTTAACTATTTTTTTTTTCCCCGTTCTTGTTTCCTTTTCTTTTCCTCGTTTAGTTTTTTTTGAAGATTTATATAATCTACATTTATTAGGGTCCAAGAGGCTGTAGTTAGCTTGTGGCACTAATCGTCTTCTGCTTGACTAACAGCTTTTCAATATAATTGTTGGAAATGCTCAGTTCACATTAGCAACAGCTTTTGTTTTTACTTTTTATTTCAGGAACGAGAATCCAGGATTCAAGCGGATTGTAGAGAAATTGGAAAGGAGCAGTGTTTGTCAAAGACTCCCTCTTCGTTCCTTCCTTGTTCTTCCCTTTCAGAGGATCACAAGACTCAAGCTGCTGGTCCAGGTGTGTGTGCATGACAACTCTCTGAATGATCCTCTAAACAACTTCTATTTTGCACCCTTTCAACCTGTTTGTAACATAAACATGCTGTTTCTGTCCAGAATATTGTGAAAAGGACGACTCCTGGTACTCCAGAGGCGACACACGCCATCAAAGCTCTAAAACTTTTGGAGAAGGTACAATAACACCCTCTTATCACTGTAAATTCATAAAGAATAGCTCTGAATATTTAGGACGTGTTGGTGACGAATTTCTTGCATCTTTTGTTTTTCTTTAAGCTGATTCAAGAAGGCAATGACAGCATCGCTCAAATGAAAAGCATCGAGTCCCTCGTTTCTCTCAGTGCCAAAGTGGATTTTGCGTGCAGGGTGAGTAAAGACCATCACAATATTTTTGTATCTGAGGTAATAATGAACTATCGTAACATAATGTATAATTCAGGGATGTGCAGCACAGATCATAGCGAGGCTCCCAAAAAAACTTTTTTGGGAACACCACTCCAAACTCTAAACTACAATTTTTGGAAATCAAGTATGAGGACAGGAGGCCCCTCATTTCGCTATGTTCATAATATTCATTTTGAATATGAATAAAGATTTTATTAAATCTTTATAATAATAGTATTCTAAATTTTGAGTGATATGCAGCACCACATTTCCTTCTCAAGCTGCAAAGATTAAAAAGCAGTTAACTCAGCTCTCCCTGTCTGGCTCACTTGGCTTAATGTCACTGAAACTTACATCAAGGTCCAAATAAACCGGCTGTGATTCATGTAGAAATCAACATATCTTTTTTTTCCTGATGATTTGTAAATAATGAATCATGTTAATATAAAAAAAATTCAATAACTTCAGTTCAAATTTTATAACTTTTTTTAAACTGTGTTTTCTAAATGTGATAAAAGTAAGGCAATGAACTGGTGTAATTGCAGACGTTATCCCCCACTACATAACACTTTCTATTGAATTGAAACTGAATTCTAGCAGCTGCATCACCATCTAATCACACCCGAATGATATTTTAGCCATGCACATGAGAAGTGATTCAGGTCCATCTACTGAGTGAAGAACACAAGAGATTATTGAAATGTAGAGAATAGAGGTGCCTGCTCCTAGAGGGTCACATATCATTAATTTTTCAACATCTTCCTGCTCCACGATGTGTGATTGTAATAGGTGAAACATTAGCCCTCTGCCTGCAGAGCATCATGATTAAACATTGTTGAAATTAAGGTGTGTAGGGCAGAAAAGCAAACATGCAGTTACTTTGGATCGTCAGAGCAAAGATTCGACACTTCTGCTCTTGAATTTTAAGCTCTAGATTTCTATGGTGATAAGTCATGTCCCCACCTTAGATACTGTATATCTCTCAATATAAATATTCTAATGTTTGTCTTTTATTAAAAAAATGTTTTGGTTGTTTCTTTTCCAGACTCTTCCCTTGATCAGTCAGTCTCGGAGGTTAGTGCGTGAAGGTCCCGTCACCGAGCTGATGGATTTCTCCCTAAAGGACACCGAGAGAAATATTTACATGCACCTATTTAATGACTACCTGCTACTTTCACTACAAAAAGAGTGAGTTAACAGTCTGCTGTGTTGCAATGTCACAATGATCCATCAGCATTTAGCTACTATTTAGCTACTATCTCTTTCATTACCAGTTTCTACATCCTGTTTTCCTCATAGTACTCGCTGTTTGTCGTCATCTACAACCGAAGCGTCTTATCACAGCCTTTCCTTCCTCTGCCTCATTTTTCATTTGTACTTTTGCTGTCTGCTGTTTCCAGAGGGGGGAAATTCACCGTAATTGACCACGCTCCTGTGTCAGACCTGCGTGCTGAGAACTGCCGAGTCAAACTTCACTCCCTGCAGAAGAACCTGTTCCGGTTGCACATGACGCAGAAAGCCCTACTGCTGAGGACTGACACACAGTAAGAGACTTTGCTTGTTGTTTTGGTTTCCACATCATGAAGCTTTCACTGCAAACAGCATTTGTCTCTTTCCTAGGAGTGATAAGCTACGTTGGATATCAGCCATCTCCAGGCCGCATCCCGAAATAGATTTTTCTGCTGCTCAAGGTAAACCTAGTTTAAATGTTGTGATGTGATGTGCTGATGCTTGTCGTTGGGTCATTAGATGACTTGACGGATCTGCAGCCTCGCCACTAGATGCTGCAAATGCTGCACATCTGGCTGAATATGAGCATTGCCATTCGCTTACATTCTGTATGCTCTTTAAGTGTCCAGCGAAGTGAATTCACTATGTTTCGGTTGTAGGTTAAATTCCCTAAATATACGTTCCAAGCAGGGCAGCAACATTTGAAATCATGCAAAAGAGCTTTCTAATACACTTTAATTGCAATGCCACAATCTGGAGCGTTTGAATTCCCCATTGTAAAAATTCTGCATTCTGTGCTATCAAGAGTTGTTAGAAGAATAACACTAGAATAGCTAAGAATAATAGCTGTATTCACGCAGCGTTACTTTGGGAAGTAAAAAGTAAGACTCTAAATTCTTGCTCAGTTCTGTCTATCTCTTGTCTATCGAGTAAACTAGTATATCTGCGCTTTGAACTGATGGCCAGGTTCATAGGTTTGTGAACTTTATGGTTACTGTTGCTGTCATGCAATAAAAGGAAAAGTAACGGGCGTAATCGTCGACTTAAAGCGACTTCCATTTTGTTTTTTGTGGAATTTCTAATTACTCGTTATTGCAGGACTGCCAGTTGAAACAAATGTCTGAAACTCTGCTTCTTTTGGTGTAAAAACCTTTATCAGTGCCATTAAATATTGAGGTTAAGAGTTGCGAAAATTTTATTAAATAACTGGATTTCCAATAGTTGAGAAACAAGAAAATGTGCAGCAGCTCTGTCTGGTAGTGGATACTGTTTTAGTAGTAGAGGTTTCAAAGAGTTTATCCTTTCAGAGACCAACCGGGAAAGTTGATGATATCCACTAGTTGCAATGGGTCAGAGTAATTTGTAAAAGTTAGTAATATAGTTAAGTATATTAAATATTTTGGGAAAAAATACGTACATCTCCTCAGCACAATAAAAATATGTTAGCCTTCATAACTGATTAATTTAGAACACTTTTTCATTAATAAAATGGTAACTACACAAAGTGTATATAGTTTTATGCACCGAAACATTTTACAAAACTTTCCAAAACAATTCAGCATGACCAACAACTTGAATAGAAGGTTAGTTACCTAGTGGAAAACTTTTTTTAATGAATGACTGATGCTAAAATGGTGTGTATTCAGCTACTATGGCCAATTAACTATTAGTAACTAGAGCACAATGATATGTTATTCAACGCACCACCCAACTTCCATGTGACTAATACGTAATTATAAAGGAGTGAATTTCCCAAGCCTGGGATAGACAGAAATATGTCAACAAACCCCAATTTATCTTTTTGGAGGGAGAATATTGAAGATGGTGAATTAAGTTGAAAGCTCTCTTGTCTTTGGACCTTCATCTTTTAAGTTTCACTTTGTTTCCTTTCCAAATAGATTTTGAACAGATGCAGTGTATCCGAGCTTTCGTCGCTCAGCAGCCAGATGAGCTGTCCTTAGAAAAAGCTGACATCATTCTCGTGCACCAGCAAAGCAGTGACAGTAAGACTTACCATGGTTTTCTTGCAGAAAATATAATTTCACTTTAGAGCGTTTTATCATGGAGTCACATTGTTGTACTGCTCAGAAAAAGGGGCTTCCTTAGATAACGTGTACTTCTTTATCTTTCCAGATTGGGTGGAAGGGACCAGACTGTCTGATCGACATCGTGGATGGATTCCCAAGTCTCATTTGGAAACTATAAGCAACTCTAGAGTCAGACAACGCAACCTGTCAGATGCTTTGAAACTGACGACGGTCACAGCTGCTGTTTGAGCTGGTTGCTCTGAACCGGACTAAACGGATTGATATCCTGATTCGTGGCAAAGAAAACACTTAGTTTTCTACTTTGATTTGCTGGAAATTCAAAAACCGTACATTCAGTGATGTTTCTCCATCAAATTGTATGCTTGAGTGTATGAAACTGCTCTGCGAATGCATCTCAATGTACCATTGGTTTACCCAGTGGGAAAATATACTGCTGCAGATAAATGCATGAACTGCTGGAATCTCCCTGAATTACAATGAGGACTTTTAAACCGCTATGTACAGTAGAGCACAGATATTGTGTGGTCTATACTATCATTGGGTTATTGTTTTCTGAGATATGTTGCAAGGAACTTTATTTTGTCAAATTCAAGAAATGTTTTTGGAATTTGTATTGTCTGTGTATATTGAACAAAGTTGAGTATTTGATGATTGGGCCTCTGCATGCAGCAGAGCTGATAGAAATCATGCAAAAACCCTCCAACATGTACAGAGCGTCATAGGTAGGAGAAGATATTTCAATAAAATCACAGGTGTAATAAAAGCACATTTGAACAACATACCTTGAATACAAGCTGTGGTTGCCTTCTTTTTCAAAAATTAATATGACGTGATGATATGAAATTTGTGGCAAATGTCGGTATTTTGCATTTCCCTAGCGCGGATTTATTGTGATTACTGACATGTGCCTGCAGGGTTTGTAACAGGACAGAGTGAACAGAACAGTAAGCAAACATTCCACGCTGCGCACGTAGCACGGCCAAGGCGTGACAGTGGGCGCGACTCTGCGGCAGCCTGCTTCAGTTTTCAGCCGCTCTCGTTGGTTCGAGCTGCTGTCGCTCAAGCAAAATAGGGTGGTGAGACTAGTGGATAGACAGCTTCAATGAGCCAATGAATGTAGCCCAAAGCACCCGTGTTTGTATGCTATTGGACATACTTGGCTGTCAATCCATATTCTCTTCTGTGATTGGTTATAGGTGGAGTTGGGCGGGCGCTATAGTTTTTGTTGTTGTTTTCGTTGGGCAGAATAAAGTAGAGCAGTCGACATCTTTGAAAGCGATCACATTCCCGTACTTTATGTCCATATTTTGATCCTGAAGAAAAGGGGGAACAAAACAAGGGACCACTGACGTGTTTCTGAATTTGAGCTGTTTTCTGTGAAGCTTTTTTTTTTATTACTGCGTTTTCAAGGTATGTAAACGGGCGCGTCTTTATGAGCCTTTAGCTGGAAATCTGTTAGCACTGTTGTTCACAACACAGTCAACTAAGTGGGTTAACGTCGACCACCGTTTAGAAGAAAACGCAATACAGTATTTTCACTTTATGTCATGAAGGGATATATCTTGTAGATTTGTTGCATTTCTGTTAGATGTTTTGTGAACGCCAGTATTAGAAAGGACTGCCACAGAGCTGAGCGTATTGCAGTTGTTGAGAGGAATGACGTGGCCCTTTCTGGACGATGAACCCAGTCCAGAAACCAGCGACACTTTGACCACAATAATCTGCGGCCTCTTGGCTAAAAACGGAGGTGTCTGTTTTGTTTGGCTTTCAGAAGCGACTGAGAGTGATGTGATACTCCTGGGCCTCTCTCTTATTGCACTGAAAACTCTGTTTACTCGACTCACAGCCAGTTGTAAACAACTGCCTGCGTGTGGAGCTTCATGTGACACAGCTGGGAAGTGCTGATAAAAACTGATCATAACTTACTGCATTTTGATGACTGATCATTTTCAACTTGTTTAAAGTTTATAAAAAATTGTTTCTGTACTTTTCTGTGATAATAAACTCAATGTATGTTTGTTATGTCCTTTTGTTTTGTACTCATTGTTTGCCAAACTACTTCGGGATGTACTAGTTCCTGTCACTTTAAAAATGTATTTTTCAATCTTTGAAATAGATATTCAGCTAATCAGTTGTCACAACAGTTAGTTGAGACATCATTTATGGGTGAATTCTCATTAAGTTAACCTACAACTGCTTTGCCCTGAATTCCTCCTTTGCATAAGCCTTCAGCTTTGCTTGACACCATCAGAGAGATTTCAGTTTAAGAGACTCTTAGGAGGTTAAAGTTAATCCATTAGGTATACAGTTTGGAGTGTTGTTCAGCATAGATGCAATATACTGTAAGACATTACAATATTCTGCATCGCTTTTGTCCTGGATCAAATTATGCTAGTGTAGCCAATAAATTGGCTTGTGAGTGGAAATCACAGATTTATTAGGATTCTCATCATGTGCAGAATTGTTGCTGCTTCTGTTCTTGTCTCACCCCCCCTCCCACAAAACAACAACAACAAAAAACTGGGCATTAGAAACCACTTTTTATTCAGAAATATAACTGAAAACCATGTGTTATTAGGATAGTGTATTTCGACGGTATGAGATTTTGGTTTTACAGAAGTAATTTCTGTAGTTAATCAAGATTAAATCTGAAGCTCAAGAAGTAAAATATTCTCTCAATCGAGAACCTGAAGTCAAAGAAATTAAACATTTTAGCTCATAGTAGTGTTATTAAGAATGTTATAACTCATGCATCATATTTTCATCATGTGACTCCAGGACTTATATCAACATAAAGTCACATGTAGTCAGTAACTCTCTTCATCACTGTCACTATCACTTGTTGACTGAATGTAGTAGTTGGTGAAGTCAGCCTCTGCTCTCTCTCCTTTGTCAGCCTGGTAAATAAAGCTTTTGTGTGGGACTTTATGTTTCCTTGTGTTGATTTTAGATGAGCAGTCAGTACCAGCGCACCGTCCCACTGGAGGTGAGGAGAGCCGAGGGAGAGAGAGTTCGGGCCAAACACCCGGACAAAATACCGGTCAGTATGACAACTGCTTTGTTTTCAGGATCATTTCATATTTCTTGTGCTTTATTGACACAGTGAGCGATGACAAAGTAATTATTTGAAATTATAGGAGCCTTTTTCTCAATTGTTATGCTAATGTTACTTCCTTCATGAAAACATACTTATTTGATTTCTTTTGAATTATATTTTGAAGCAGTTATTTATTTTAGACAGTGAAGTCAATCTGTCAGTAAACGACGGATGTTTTGTCTTGCAGATTATTGTGGAGAGGGCCCCGAGGTCACGAGCCCCCGAACTGGACAAGAAGAAATACCTCGTGCCCTCAGATTTAACAGGTGAAATACATAAACACATGGTGCGAGTGTGAATGTGAATATTCTTTATTATTGGCTCAAGTGGATAGAAGCTGTGACTCACATGAGATGAGTTTATGTTAGAACTTGAATTTGCTTGGTTTTTTTTTTGTTTGTTTTTTTTTTTTTTTTTTACAGAAATCTTCCTTCTAATTCTCTAAATGTAAACACATATAAAATGTGATATGGGTGATATGGGTGAATTCAGTTGACAGCTTTTTGTTTTGTTTTGCTGATTCAACCCTCCGATGCTTACCTCTGAGCATTTTTCTCTGATCATAAAATAACCATTTCTTCTCAGCTATGTGTTTCATTCCTCTTTGTCTCCTATAAAACCAAACAGCTGTTCATGATCCTTCCTCACCATCTCTTTCTGTTCATGTCCTTCGTGTCTTTTCTTAGTGGGTCAGTTGTGCTTCCTGATCCGTCAGCGTGTGTCTTTGAGACCAGAGGAGGCGCTCTTCTTCTTCGTCCACAACTCCCTCCCCCCGTCCAGCTCCCCGCTCTCTGCTGTATATGAGGTAATTGCATCTGTACTTACACATGTTCACATAAGACTCCTGCCGCGCCACTCACACCTCTGGGGAACATGTGTGTGAATAGTCATTTTAAGTTTTCTGTTTTTAATTTAAAAAATGAGAAGATAGATGATACATCTTTAAGTACTAGTTTAAGTATTGGGCTTTCAGGAACATTTATAATTTCATCCATGTTGGATCATTTGCTTCTACTTGTGGTATCACTGTCCTTCTCTGGACTGTTTTGAGTATGTTGCTGATGTCGCATGCAGCACCAACCCACCACTTCCACTAAGTTCTCAACAAGCACAATTATTACAAGCGTAACTGAACTGTTTCTGCATTTTGTTTGTTTATAGCTACATAAAAACAAGAAGAGGTTTCTGTTAACACTTATTACTGGAAAATGTCTTTACAGGGATTGTTTGAAGCAGAAATGCTAAATCAGTGGTGTTGCATCACTTTTTGTCCGCTCGCAAACACCCTGCCCATAAGTTACTGGTAATGAAAGCAACTGTACTCAACTTTAATTCTGAAAGTGAAATAAAAAAACCCCTTAATCTGATGTTGACGGTTAAACGCCTTGTTGACAGTTACAGGATTTGGCATGCACAACATCTCATAATCATAACGCCTATTTCAGATTGCTAGAAAAATGTAAAAAGTGCGGACCAGCAAAGAATTAAAGCTTTATACTTGTGTACTAGTCATTATGGTGGCCCCTGGGATTTTTGCTTTGCGACTTTCTGATCCACCAATGTGTCAAACATTTACAACTTGAGCTTTTTCTTTCTGACAGAAACAGTCAGTCACAGATATAGAAATTTGAAGTTATTTTGGAAAAAAAACAGCCAGAAAGCACTCTTTCATGGAACATTATAATGCCTTAGAGTCAAATGACAATTTCAGGCTCAATAAGGTTCACAATTTAAAAAATGATTTTGTCGACTAGGTTTTGGCTTCATGAAAATATAAACTTCATGTTTTTAAAATAAAGATTATTCAAATTCCTGGAGTTTAAAAGCTTGTTGGGAACAGTTTTAAATAGGTTTTTGTAACAGGACACGAGCACATGCTGCGCTCGGGCACAAGGGCATGCGAACACGCTTCATAATCTTATTCTATTTCCAGGATTTATCCAGTCGGTGTTATGACCAGAGGTTTAATCAAATGTAACATTCAATTAAATTCAATTTTCAAGATTCATTCTGTGCGTGTCGGCTCTCAGTGCTAAACCCTCCATTATTCTGTGCTTGCTGTGTTCCAGGAGCACCACGAAGAGGACCTGTTTCTCTACATGACCTACAGTAACGAGAGCGTGTACGGTGCCTGAGGAAGAACAAACGACTGAAAGAAAGAGACAGAGAGCACATGAGAGTGGACAAAGTGAGACTGTCGGAGGAATGATGAAAACAGTCAAGGCTGTTTGTAATGCTTCACAGCATTTGTATTGTCAATATTAGTTTTGATAAGTAACTACAGTACTTGGTTTAAGGAAAGTTTTTCTACAAGGCAGAAAGGGTTTCTCTTTGGGTTTTGACCTTTTGACAGTATTTTAAGCACTTCGTTATGTTAATTCCTTGCTGAGTGAAAGAAAAAAGAGGAAGAGTTAAAAAAAAACAATGCATTGGTAAAGGATTTTTTGAAATTTTGTTTGACGCTCTCATTATCTCTCTGTCATCTGTATTTAATGCAAATAGGTTTTTTTTTTTGTAAATTATTGTAAACTTTTTGTGGAAAATAAAGAAAATGCCAGAAATCTGATCTTTTTCTGTTTGTCTCTACCCTGTCTTGTTTTAATTGACTTTTGTCTTTTTAAAGCTTCACATGTCATTTGATAATAAAGCCCGCTGCATCACATTCAATAGTGTTTAATGGTAAGTTCTTATGTTAGCAAAACCTGTAGGCTGTCTGTATGTGGTTATAGGGGATGGACAAAAAGAGGAAATCTTTAGGGAAGTGTTCTGTCTACCCATCTGATGAGTCCGCTTGACAAAAGAAGGTTACATAATATTACCAATAGTGGGCTAGCCCAGTTAGAAAAGCCTACCCAGAGAAACCGAAACTTATTGGCACAGAAGAGAGGAATCATGGAAATGCAAGACGTCTCTAAGGAGGAGAGGAGTGAAGAAGCAGGTGAACCTAAGCTGCAGGTCCAAACTGAAGGTCAGTAATAAGTGGAAAGTTCAGCCACCTACTCATAAAAGTCTGCAAAAGAAAAAAAATGCTGTGTAACAATGTTGTTAAAATGTAAGTAATAATTCAAGTTTATCTAAAACAGCAGTAATTTAAGTTAATTGAATTAGAAGGAATTGGGATTATTTTCATGTATTTTCAGTTCGTGTGTACAATAATGTGAAAAGTTAATCGTTTGAAATATTTGTAGATGATTCAAGTGGATAAAGTGTAACTTCTGTGATAATTGTACTGTTTGGAAATGGTTAACTTTGGGGTCAAGTAGCTGTGTACCTGATGCTCCCACGAGGAGGGAGGTTTGAGGGTCACCCGAGAACCGTCAGTCAAACAAGCAGAGAGTGGAGAAAGAAACGAGGTGTTTTGATCTCTTTCTCCTTCCATTTTTTACATTGATGATTCTTATCTGGATTTAACGAAGTTTCGTTACTTTGAACGTATTTGGATATGTTTTTTGTACCACCCATTTGTGTGCGCGTGAGTCTGTAAACTGTCGAGTTGTCCTGTTTTATTTTATTTTTTAAATGTATTTATTTTTCTCGATGTAGATTAAGACGAGGGTAATTGATAGAGCGTCAAGCGAAAGTTTAATCCAGTGGAAACCTACCAATGTAATGAACAATAATTTACTTGTTCTCAGAGTGATTAAAGAAAATTTTTAGAAAGTTTCTTATTTTCTTTCTTCTTTTTTTTCTTCTTTTTTTAAATGTGTCCTTGCACTTTCCTCTTTTCTGTCTGTAGAGGAAACGGACTACTATGCACATCTGCAAAGTCCACCGGAGGATGTGTACGAAGAAACGTGTGGAAAATCTTCAGATAAACATAATGCAGGTACACTTCAATAGAAAATTGCACAAACACACCAAGCTTCCGCATGTCTTTTTCAAGACACGTGTCCTGCCTCAGCAAACACTTTAGAAGCTGTTGATATGATTGATCTAAACTACCATAGCTCCGAGTTATGAGGAAATTCATCCATTCATAAAAACTTACCAAATGGAAGAAATACTGATTCATGATGATTTTTATTCGTAGACGACAACTCTCTAAAAAGATTTGCCTAATTTGAATGATTTTGGTTCAAGTTTTACATCCTTCTACCACTTTATCCTGTCCAGTCCTGTGGTCTCTGGAGCCAAACCTTCCTCAGTATTGGCGCGTGCAGAGGACACATCAGGTCATCACTCCATCAGGGCGAACAGAGCCGCCTCCCTCACATTCACACCCTGAGGCAGTTCAGGATAAACATTTTGCCTCAAATGCATATCTTTACACCCTTTAACCTTTTCAGCATATAAGAAACACAGCACTAAAACAATAAATGAATGAATGAATGAATGAATGAATGAATGAATGAATGAACGAATGAACGAATGAATAAATAAATAAATAAATAAATAAATAAATAAATAAGTAAATAAATAAATAAATAAATAAATAAATAAATAAATACAATTTTTGGCATAAAAAACTACAGCAGTGAAAAGGCAATATTCCAATAAACAACAACACGTGATACAATATAGAATTACAAATATTGCAGGAATGAACTATAAAGAAAATACATTTGCGAGAGGCTGAAAGAAGAAGGTAGTGTGAAATGACAGAATAATTTTTTTTTACCACATCAATATCACTGGATGAAAGGAAATAGCTTTTATTTTTGAATTAAGTGATTGTTTTTAGCTTCACTGTTCTCAAATTGAAGGCCGCCACATGTTCAACACGGTGTGTTTATGAAAGTGTATGTTTTGTATTTTATATTTCCATATTTAGTCTCAATTGCGTGTCGCAACATAGGCTGCATTTTCTATCTCCCTTTGACCCTGAGATTATATATAATGTTTGTGGATGTCTTATTTAGTAAGAGAAGCAGCTGGTAGAAATGTCAAGGAAAGACTTTTTACCTTGATGCCTTCAGAGCATGTTATGTTTTACTTCTATATCAGTAAAAAGTAAAACATTTTGTAGTTTGACTTTGTTTTTTGACCTTATGTGAATGAATGTTTTTCCACATCAATCTATCTGATACAGGAGTGAAATGAGCTCAGAGAGGAAACCCTATCTGCTGTTTATTCCTTTTCGTCTGGTTTGACTTCTCCCTCGCAGAGATAAAAGTCTTACCCGGGTGAGGACAGACCATCGTCTGTGCTCCAGGAATAATTTAGGCAGCATTAAAGTTCACGTTGCCATGGTAACGATTGGGGCTGGCTGAGCTGGCGCACGTTCAATGGGACAGAGGCAGAGCAGCACGCAGGGATCCAATCGTGTCTGAAAATATCAGGAACAATGTACATCAAATTATGTCGCAGTTTATTCGCGGACAAGAAAAATGAAGACAAAGGAAACTTGTCAAAGTTGTCGGTCGAGCTGGAAGGAGACAGAGGTGGGATGACGCAGTGTTTTTTGCTGGTCTGTGTTGGTGTTGTTGACATCCGGCTGCTGTTTTCTTCTTCTCAGAGAAAGAGAGTGGGCTAAATCCACGTCTGTATCCCGCACTGTGTGCATTCCTGTTGTTAATCTGCCTAATCTTCCTGGTGGTTATCATCTTCCTCGGTGCGAAACGTGAGTGTTTGGTGCCATACTTCACATACACGACAACAAAAACAACACTAGTTGCTACAAGAACGAGGCTGAAGTTAGCCTGCTGTTCGTAGCTTCCGATTCGGCAGGAAACGGGTAAATTAAGAGGAAAATAAATCGGTTTTCTGTGTTTTCTGTACTATGTAATGATACAACGACATTTTAGACCTGTTAAGGCAGCATTTAAATTTTGCCCAATAACCAATATGGAATTTGTATAACCTTATTTCTATTTGTGAAAATGCTTAAAGTGAGATGTTGCAGATTTTTTATTAATTTATTAGGTTAGTTATTATACACCACTTGAAAACCATAATATAGAGACTTGGCAAATCAGATGACAAAGCTTAAATTTTTTTTTTTTTTTTCAGATCTGTGAAACTTTATTGTATTTATGATCAGAATAATGGTGACTGTTCCATTTTCACAAATTTGGAAAAGGTTTATCAGATCTGAAACAATATTTCTATGGATATTTTATGAACTACCAAGATGAATTGTTACAACAAATAAATAATTAAATCAATCGGATATTCCCCACATAGGAATATTTACAGGAATACAGTGAAGTCTGTGGGTGTCGATATTATCCTCCAAGGGTTTTTTTCACTGTGCTCTGATTTCTAGTCCAAACTGGATCCACATTCTGCCCAGACCAGGAGTACAAGAGCAGTTCTTCTTTAGCCCCAGCGTGCAGCTTTGACAAGTGCCAGGCCTTCTTCAACAGAGTTCAACCTCAACGTGAGTGTGTGGCCAGGAGGGAAAACTAAAACACACCTCAAATTAAAAAAAAACAAAAACTTATGATGAATCATTTTAGTCAGGTGGAGGCATGCGAAGGTAGTGATAATCACTTCTTTCACAGTGAGAATACTTGGTGTCTGTGTGGAGTTTGCAAGTTTTCTCAGTCCATGGATGTGTTTTCTCTTTTCCTTCGTCAATCCCAAGAGTTTCTTGTCAACTCTAAAATTGTTAACTCGAATAGGTTTGCCTCCAGATATCCAAAAAGCAAAGTTGATAAAATGGGTGTAGTCGAGGATGAATACATTTTAGCCAGCATGTGATAGTTCAGTGATAGTTCTGCTTTCACTATGACCAAATAATTTCTTTTTAAAACTAGACTTGGAGGAAGTTGCATTCTGCTCTTCTTTTAACCGTAGATTTTTGGTTTATTTCAACAAAAACTCCGGTTCATTTCTTACTCCACAAAGTTAATGACAAATTTAAGTACCAAATAAAATGTATCTGGAGCTGCAAAATATTGCACCCTAATAATGAAAATAACACAGTAAATAAGTCTCTTTTTGGTTTTTTAAATCTTTTTACCAATCAAAGAATAAGCATTGATCCTCTGCAGAGAAAGGTGACATTGAAGCTCGCAGTCTACTATGTGAGGAACCTCCAATGAAATCTGAGGGAGAAAAGCAATAGGTCGAGGATGAAATCAACATCATTTGTTACCACCACAAAAAGCTTCAACATCTAATATTTCAGTGAATTATTTTGATAAATTCTGTATTAATTTTCTTGATATCTGTTAGACAACATTTGATTTTATACCATCAAAATTTTTACAGTTTTGCTGATTGATGAGACTTGCAACAGCCTTCACAATGGAAAATACAAAGGGAAAAGTCTGGTGCCTCAGCAAATTTTACAGATCTACGAGGTGTGTCATGTTATATGAGAGTGAGTTTACAGCTTACAGTTTCTCTCTCAGCAAGATAGGTGAAAGCTTTGCTTGTCTTAGATTTTAAAATGAATTTACTTGATGAGTTTTGTCTCAAATTGTGTTGGTTTTTTAAAAATTGGCACATTTATCACTTCAAACGCAAGGATACGACTTCTTAGAAAGCTAGTCCGCCCTAAGAAATAAAATGAAAAGAAAACAGAATGCTTGTTCACACATTGGTGATCTGAGTTTGGCTTTGAGTCTGCATGTTCTCTCTGTGTATGTGTGTAATCTCTGGGTACTCAGGTTTACTTCCACAGTTTAAATTGGTGCTAATTGTTGACTTGTAGATTGCCTGGAGGAGTGACTTTGTGTTTCCATGTGAGGGACTGACAGACCTGTCCAGATTGTGTTATTCTCCCCATAGTCGTCTGGCTCGAGCCTGAATTGGATAAAGCAGTTTAGAGAATAGATTCATGTTTATTCAGAAGTTATATTGTATAAGCTACATGGAACCTACAGAGAGGCTTAAGAGCTTCATGTGGCTCCAGCGCCGCAAACCCCAGAATCAGACTGAGTGTACAGGGAAAATTCACAAAGAACTTTGATTTGTTTAATTATACCTAACTGATCACCTGAAAGGCTTTTTGTTTTTCTCATGCATTCCACATTGACAGAGAGATTTTTCTTCATTCATTTTTTAAAATGACTTGTTGTTTTTAATGTGTGTCCCCCTCCGCCCGTTTTCCAGATTGTCAGTGCCAGCAGTGTGCGTTTGGCTGGAGGGTTTTTGGCCGGTCCTGTTTCTACTTTTCAAGCACCCGGCTGAGTTGGAACGACAGCCTGCAAAACTGCACCACTAGAGGGGGATCTCTGGCTGTTATCAACAGCCCACAACTTCAGGTGGATTTGATGTCCCTGGAACTTTAAAGCCATTTGGTTTCTTGCTGGGTTGTGTAATTGTGCACATTATTGGAATGATCATGTCAGTGGTGTGTGTGTGTGTATGTGTGTGTGTGTGTGTGTGTGTGTGTGTTTGTTTTAATGCAGATGGCACTCTTTCTCTTGTAGAGTTTTCTGACCAAACAAGGGAGTCTGGATTATTGGATTGGTCTGAGACAAACAGGTGGTGCCTGGACATGGCTCAACAGAACTGTGCTGAAAGAGAGGTGACACTTTACCAGGATGTTCTTGACGAATGACTGTAACCACTGGGGCAACGATGATTTGTTGTAGCACTAAATTTAATGTGTGTTCATGATTTTGTTTCTGTGATTGAATTCTTGGCTTCGCATGCTTTAAAGACACTCAGCTGCAAAAGGGTGAAACACGCGTATTGTGGCTTATAGTCAAAATCAGTATAATAGGCAGAAGAAGAAGTAGCTACTTTCTCTCAGCCTCTAATTAATATGTTAGTCGAAAAGATTTGCGCAAAGATGCAACGCATTTGGGCCACTGATCAACTGCAGTTCGGCATATTGGTTTGATCTGGCAGAGAACATGACTTTGCATGGATCAAAAATTGCAGAAATGCAGCTGAAGAAATGACAGATGGTGTGGTTAGAAATAGGGATGTGTGCGATTAGTTGACTAAAAAATTAAATAATCATCCTCTTGTACAAATAAATTTTTTGCAATAAAACTAAGCTAAAACTGTGGACTTTTCATTATTTTCATCAAGAAATCAAACATGGTTGTATGAACTAAATAAAAAGTCAATAATGATAATAATATTTCTTGATATTGAATTCTTGTTATTGAATAGCTTCCTTTCACAGTGTAATCGTCAGTATTGTTTCCTTTGTGCTTACAGCCACTGGGCCGAGGGGCCATCGGATGGGGACTGTGGCATCCTCAGCGCGGCAAAACCTCCTGAGAAGAACTGGATCAAAGTTTCCTGCCAGTTGTACTCTTACTACATCTGTCAGCTGAATTTCTGAGGGTTTTCTCACAGAATAATGAACAAATGTTCTATCCAGAAACATACATTTCTTCTATAACATAACAAATCAATTCCGTGTCCACTTCACTTTACAATCAGTAGCATCTTGCGAGCTTTCAGAATAGCAGTCTGAGCACTGGAAGAGCTGTTCATTCAGGGTTTTGTATCTTCTATTTTTTCTAAAGACTTTCAGTGTGTTTTGATATTATGCTGTTATGTCTGTATCAGGTCATTTAACTTTTTATGCAATGTGTGATAACATTTCCTTTTGCCCGGCAGCTTCACAAATATAGACCATCGCGTTTGTTTCAATAATATTTTATTCTCATATAAAAGTAATAAATCAACTATGTTAAACGTCTACATTTCACCTCATTTAAATGCTACATATGTTTATATACTCCTAGAAAAATAACACACTCTTTTCTATGGCATAATACTGCAGGAACAAATTGCACCGTTGGTTACATGGAGAAACTTGATGGGTTGAGTCGTTTCTTTTGCGAGTTCAGTGAAATCCAACAACTCTTTATATCTGCTTCATATGTTCAGGATTTGAATAGGATAGAATCTCCTCCTAGACATATTTAATGTCCTGGTCGTCTACTGGTTCCTCGTGCTCCATCTCCATACCTAAAGTGCTGTGACGAATCACGTCCCACCCCGTCAGTGTTCTCCGGTTGAGTCCTCTGTTTTTATGTCTCAGCTTCACAGTTTCCTTTAATGTGTCAGACTTCTCCAGGTCCTCTCTTTCATTTTCCTCCTCCTTAGAGAAAGCTTTTATATAGCGCCGCATCTTTTGTATCATGGGGTCATGTCTGTCTTCAACCCTGCAGAGAGGATGGGGAAAACAGAAGTATAGTTACTGACATACTGAATATATAATTCTCACCAAATCCACACAGGTAAAAAAAAAAAAAACACCCCATCAAATTACAAGGAATATGTCGACTTTTTGAGACGTATGCATTTGGTGCTAGTGAGCATAGTGCAAACAAATATTCCAGCTGCTGGATGAAGAGTTCAGTGGTGCACATCAAATAAGTCGACCAAGATCAGGTTGATCTGTAATAGCTTTCAAACATCTGTCTGGTGCCGTCTGCACAAAGTGTAAAAGAAAAAGGTGCAAAAGACATAAGAAAATAAGAGCAGAGTGAACAAAATATAGGATGTGACAGGCTTCTGAAGTATTGTGTCCGTGAAGTCGATCTTTGCTTTGTGCAACAAAGAAATTCCTGCAACTGCATTTCTTCCATTATGCATTTCAGGACTGCTCGGTGAGTTCGTGACAGATGGTGTTAATATTACAGAGTAAACCTATGGGAGCGTTTACTACAACATCACACACACACACACAAGCAGGGAGAATGTGCAAACTTTACACACCACTGTGCATCCCTGCACTCTTTGGTCTGTTTACAATGCCAGTATTGATAATAGGCTGATACTATATGTATAGTTTTGTTCTGGTTCGAGGCAGTGTGTCTCCCTCTTTAAGCAGGTGGTCACAGACCAGCCATAACATTATGACCAGGTAAGGTGAATAACACTGATAATCTCTTTTTTGTGGCATATGATCACAGACAGGATGTATTGTCATAAATGAGTCAACATTTTGTCCTTGAAGTTGATATTTTAGGAGCTGAAACTCAGGGATTTGAGTGAGCCAAAGTCAAAGCATCTACCAGATAGGTAGCCCCAGTCTGCAGTGGTCAATATCTATCAATTGTCTTCTGAAAAAGAAATGTTAATGAATACGTGACAGGCTCATGAATGGCCATGACTCAATCATGTATGTGGTCCCATCAAAGCCCGACTTCACGAATTCAAAGAATCTGCTGCGAGCATTTGGGTACTAGATGCCACAGTACACCTTCAGAGGTCCGGTGAACTCCATACTTCAACTGGTCAAAGCTGTTTTTATCAAAGAAACAGTGGATTTATACAATACTGAACAGGTGGTTGTAGTTTTATGACTGATTTGTGTGTTCACCAGGTCTTGGCCTTAACTCTACACTTACCAATTGGCATGAGGAACTGTTAATAACCGGAGCTAACATTTTCAGTGGAAAGCTATGCTGGTTTTTCCCCAAATATAATGGTATTCATGTAATGTGTGCTGCGTGTGACTGAGGTGTTTTAATATTAGTGCTGTGTCACTCAAAAAACAAGTTTTGCCTCTTACTCACAATACAGTATCATCTGTGGCTGCAGTGCATTAAGGCGACTCAGGCTGTGGTCAGTGAACGAGATCCTTAATGTGTGACTACTACAGCAAAAATAGTCAGCCCGATTTGGATATTATATTTGGAATTGTTTGACAGTTTTTCTGTTTATGTTTTTTTTTCTTGCTGTAATATTGTACCTGAGATACCAGCGCTCCTTCAACCCGTAATTCAAACCACACACTCCGAGGCGAGGCCACAGGCAGCGGGGAAGCCTCCTCTCCAGCATTAGAGTCGTGGCCACCACCTGTGAAACCACAGCACAGCTGTAACCATGACACAGCACTGCTCAACACTTCCACAATAACTGATTGTGTGTGTGTGTTACCTGAGTCCTCCAGAGCTCGTCTCTCTCCTGGGCCACCCTCCAGTGTGTGTCGCTCATCATGGCGATGAGCAGATTGAGGAGGAGGATGTAGGAGACCACCGAGAAGGTGCAGTGCAGGACGTGAACGATGGGCGGGGTGATGATGGTGTGTTCCACTGGGAGGTCGATGAGGCCCACACTGAGCTCAAACTGAGAGAAAAGGGTGATGGGGAAGGAGCGGTAGGAAGGGATGGCATCTGGCTCCTGCGTCATGTACACCATCCACAGTGCTGCCAAGACAGAAAAATAATGTTTCAAGTTTGTACGAGGCCAACAAAGTTGAAATCGTCCTTTAGTATGATTTTTGTCCCACTCTTCAATACACTGTTTACCAGTGACAATGTACTTGGACAAATAAGTAAAATATCATGAAGTTACTTCGGAAGTTGCAAAAAAATAATGATTGGCTTGTAGAAATTAACTTTTAAATTACTTGTAATTGTCGCTTTCATTCAGGATGTATGTAGGAGTGTAGTAAATAGTGCACATGAACATTGAGCTGCGTGGGCCAGACTGATGACTGATCACTCATTAAGTTCATTTAATGTCCATGAGTTCATTGTGGGTCAAACTGTGGGGCACGGACATTATTTTTGATGTGTTTTTAAGTTCAGTGTTTTCAAATGCAAATTCTCCAATCAAGCCATCTCACATAGAGGATACAGCATCTGTTACAGGAAGAAACTACATGAAACTACAACAAAACAGCTGAAGTGAACTTTCAATATACAGACAGCAACACACTGTTTTCATAAAGATAAGCTAAAGTTTTTGAAATAATTTTATCAATCACAAAGGTAACAAGGAACAGACTGAATCGTCTTAAGAATCTTACATCTATTTCAAGGTCTTAATACTGGCTGCTTAAAAAAACTTTAACAGAAACACTTTTAGTCTTGATCACATTATTTGTAGCCATCTTCTGGTTTCTCTGTAAGCTGCTGGAATAAAGCAGCTATATGAATTCATGATAATATATAATATCTTTTTTTGAAATTGTTTTATCATTTAAAAGCTTGCTGTTGATTTATTTCTGTTTTTGTTCATTCGCTATTTCATCATATCTGTTTCATTAGTATTCTACTTACAGATTATAAATGCACAATTCTTGTTCTTAAACTATGACATTTAAAATAGTACTTTTACTGTCATTTTTTCTTTTTGTATTTATAGTTTTCTTTTAGGTTATATCACACAGGAGGTCATGTTTTGCACTTAAGATGTTGGAGTTACTGAATGAAGATAATTCCAGCAATGTATATTGTGACTGAACCATCACAGCCCTGAGGGTGAAATTGTTTTTAATACAACACTTTTTAATTGTTACTGCAATAAACAAAAAGAAAAAGAAAAAAAAGAGAAATAATAAAAACTATGAGGATTATTTCTTTAATCATTTGTTTCGGCCTATAATGAACACAGTAGGTGATTTTTACTTAACAACACATTTTTTCTGTTTTTCTCATTACTGTATTTACACATTATTGTATACATTTATTGCGCACACATGCCATTTTTATTTTGTGCTAACAAGTCAGAATGTGCTGTTATTGGTGTGTTTACTCACATCTGAAGTGTCTATGAGGTGGAGTGATACAACTGAATTATCTGAACACTTGATGTTGTCTTTCATAATTTTCTATGAATCTTGTGCATTTTAGGAATGATATGTTGTTGACTTGTTTTATTCAGCGGGTTTGAGTGTGCAACAGTATCTAAAAGTGAAGATTTGTGCATCTATGTACTTGCAGATTTGTACACGTTTACATGAGGGACATATGTGTCTATGTGTGAGTGAGTGTGTATGTGCATGATTTTTTGTGTGAAAGTTTTCTTCTCTGTATTTTGCGAGCACTGTGAGGGATGTGTACGATGCCAAAAATATACTCACAGGTGGAAAAACCAATGAGAACAATGAAACTCAGCCACATGAACTTTGTCAAGTCTCCAAATATAATCTAGGAGGAAATGAAACACACATACGTAAACCTCAAAAACCAGAAGAACAGATGAATCCATCCACTTGGAAACACACAGGTGTGATGGAACGAGACATCTATCGGTTACGCATGCAGCATGAAGTCTGGGCGGGGCTGGATATTACCTTCTGTATCATGATGACATAAGGGCCAAGCATTTCAAATCCTCGGGCGAAGAACATGACGTTGCACCAGCCGAGGACTAGGCACACTGCCATGACCTCGGCCTCCCCCTGCACCCCGCAGGCTCTGAACACACACAGCAGCACCACCAGGCATGCGTAGCCGATACTGGACAAAGCAACAGCAGCAGCATTAGAAATGAATGTTCTACTTTCATTTGCTGCACAGAAGTAGTTTGACTTACAGGATGACGTGGAAGGGACCTCCCAGTGCTGTCTGGCCAAAGTAACGCCTTGCCCCCACTCTCAGTATATCAGGGATCTGTTTAGGGAAAGAAGCAGAGAGGAGGATTTATCAGTGTAATATATAATAGGGCTTTTAAAATATGTAAAAAAAAAAAAAAAAAAAAAAAAAAAAAAAAAAAGTTT
>OMNM01006256.1:2139-28660 GCA_900302745.1 Parablennius parvicornis
AGCTGCCTCCCATCTCTCCACTGCATCACCGCTCGGCCACACACACGCACACACCACCACAGTGGAACTTCTTTTTGGCTGCCGGAAAATCTTCCACAAATATCAAGAATCCTTTGAGTTTAGAACTGAGCGTGTGGATAAGTTGTGATACGTGGTGATGGATAACAGCGGGACAGCACTCGTAATGTATTCTGGATGGTTCGCGGCATGGCGGCACCAGCTTCCTCCAGTTTGTCTCTCCTCATCCTCTCTGCACAACCGGGCGTGTTTTACACCCTGGGCGAACACCCGGCCCTCACGAGACACATCTGAGATGGGGTGATACTCCTTTTACTCTTTTTCTCCCGTGCACTGTGCACCCATTCACAGATTGCACCCTGGGCGGCTGACTAAATATCTAATAGCAAAATCCACAACTGTATTTACCAAATTCTCCTGATTCGCCACATTCCTGACAGATTAATGAGAGAAGTGACGATACCAAATGGTACTCAGCAGCGTGGGACCATATCAGTTACTGTGCATAATGAAGTGGATGATTTGCTACAGTTTTGTGCATTCAACAGTAACGCATGATAACAGGTCTCGACTTTCAATGATGCTTCGGCCCTGAATCATATAATTCGGGTCAAAATTGTGATCATTGGTCAGGAATTGAGATTAATGTATTTCGTGACTTGTCATCGTTCTGTGTAAACACAGTTTCAATAAGACCAGGATCCCTTCTTAATCTACTTTTTTTTTTTTAAAAGTTGGGACTGTCATTGCCTTTCACCTTAACAAGTGAGCTCCAGTTGTCTTCAGAACTCAGAATTCAGATTTGTTTTCACTTTTGAAGTTTGGTAGGGTCCCAGTGAGTGGAGACTGTGCAGGATGCATGTTTGTGATGGCTTCAGTCTTTGCCTTGGGTAACTTTTGGTATTTGGGTATAC
Organism: Parablennius parvicornis; assembly: GCA_900302745.1. Lineage (NCBI taxonomy): Eukaryota > Metazoa > Chordata > Actinopteri > Blenniiformes > Blenniidae > Parablennius > Parablennius parvicornis. The sequence goes on from OMNM01006256.1 coordinate 3,072, forward strand.
AGCCAATTTGCTCTGGAAGTGTTTACATGAAGGGAGGCACATATGCACTTCCTCATTACGAAGTATTGTTTACAATAAATAAGGTGAAAAGCCCTCTGAACCTGGAATTATTTTTGTGATTCATTCTGATGAAAATGAGCAATTATCTATTGTTTTATTATTGATCAGAAATGAGCAGATGGAAATGCACTGCAAATATTATTTTAATACTGAAAATATTTTGTTATTGAGAACCACCTTACGTTTGAATACTAATTTCATTGAACAGTGAAGCTGTGTTTTAGTCATGAAAAAAGCATCTGTGAAAACGTGTATGAACCCTGGCCCTACCAGGAGCAGATTGCACAGATGCTGAGACCAGACTAATGCATCCACTTCAACAAGACCAGGATCCAGGAGGGGTTCTAACAGAACAGCTGCAGGGAGGTGGCTCATATGTGCAAAAACAAATGCGCTTCTTTAGTCTCTATATTGCCACAGTGACACCTTTAGATGAATCGACCAAAGTCTTCTCTCCTCTCTCTGTTCAGTCCTGCAGGTTCTCTTGTGACAGTCCCTGGTCTCAGCCTCCATCGTGTCTCCAGCAACGGGATTTATCTGTTTGTTGATTCCTGCATCCAACCAGAACAGCAGGAAGTCTCCACCTCTGGGTCTGGTTCTGCAGGTTTCTTCATGTCAGACAGTTGTCTTTCTATCATTGCCTGGTTTACTAAATCAAAATTGTTCTTTTCTTTTACTTTTTATAAATTTTGTAAAGACTGTGTTCAATCACGGTTCCAGGGGTGCCTCATATTTTTTGCATTTGAGTTGTTTCACTATTAGTTTTTTTTGTTGTTGTTTTTTTTCTTTTCAGAATCAGTCAATAATAATATTCTTCAGTGTATATTATGTTTCATCAGGGTGTGACCCAAACTCTGGGTTCACGTTTCACATTATACTCCTTGGGACATTTCCAGTTTGTGGAAAAGTGATAAACGCTCCGGTGGTTAATAGCAGACACATGTCTCCCAATTTACTGCTTTAGCATAAAAGAAGTCTGACATTGACAGAAATGTGAAGTAATGTTACGACAGTTCCTGGCCTCCTCCAACGTGGTGAAAACATGATGGAACAGGAATGAGCATGTGAGGGGATTAACAGCTCGTTTTCATTTGCATGGGAACATCAAACAACAGGGATTTTTAAGACCTTGTTAACATAGAATTAATCCCACACAGTGTTGTCCTCGGGCAAGAGGAAGCTGAGTGACACGCTTTCTGATGAGCTCAGCCAAAACGCAGCTTCCTCGCTTTGTGGTTTGCAGGCAGCTGCAGAGATTCTGAGGTGAGGTGGTGGACAGGTTGTGGTTTTGTTAAAGAAGAGTTCATAGCGCTGAAGCAGAAGCTGCTGCTGGTGGTGTGTGTGAGCAACCCCGCAGTTAAACAGCCTAAATGTTTTCATGCCTTCATTTAGCCCCGCTTTGGATGCTTTTTGGAAAGCGGCGCAGAAAAACTGAAACATAAGAAGGGTACTCTTTGAACATCGGGGTGGTCCAGCAGTCTGAGCTGTGACTGGTTGACTGGTCGCCTCCAGCTGCCGTCTCATTAAGACTGATTCCTCCAGAGTCTGCTGGGGAATATGACAGGAGAGTGAGAAGAAAAAACAACTTCAAAATACTCCAGGGATGGTCAAATATGCTGATTATCTGAGTTAAATCTGCCATCAGACATATTCTAAAGGTCCGATACTATAACAACCACAACCTTCATTGTTTTCCTGAATACAACAGTACACATCCTCTAAGATATGAATATGCTGTGTCAGCAGACCAAACACAAATAGATCAGAATTAGAGAGATATTTCATACAGTTTGTCATGTTCTCTCATTTTCATTGTTTAGTTCCTGGATTTCCATTTGACATTCATTTACATGTCTTTTCAACCAAGTCAGAACTTATGTGTTTCATGTTCATGGCATGTTCACCACTGTGTTCCTCTTTACTAACTCTCCTCTCATTTCTACTGGCTTGTTACTTCCACCCAACATCTAGTCTGTTCTGGTCTCTCCTCTCCCAAATGTCCGTGTAGTTGTTTATGTTGATAGTGTATTGTTCTCTGCTGCATGTGTGTGTGTGGCATCTTCTCCACCATTTATCCTGTTTGGGGTTGCTTGTTGCTTGTTATGTGTTGGGCAAAGAATGCATAAGCGGCTGGCAGTGGACGGCCGTCCCAGTAAAGCCTCGAGCCTCATTCTACGTGACAAAGCTTAAATTTCTCCTTGTGAATAGCATCGTCTAGCTCCCGCTGAAGCTCCTCCTCCTGCTGAAGCTCCTCCTCCTATTACTGAAAGGAGCATCTGCACCGCGTTGAAAGACTGTGGTGCTGTGGAGCGCTGACGTTTCAATAAACCAATTAACAAAAGAACCAGTGAGTGCAAAGTGGCGTATGTAAACAACAACGGAGGGTTTACTGCCAATGAAATGTTTATTGCAGGCAAGTCGAGAGTGGCAATCATCATGACAAATCAGCAGACGGTTGCGCTTTCGCTCCTCCTCACAGACCCGTCCTCGGCGTTAGGTACCTCAAGGGAGGGGTGGCGAAAATGTAAACGGTGGTCGTAGTTTTTTCCGTAGTGTCCACAACTTTTGTCAGGGAGACTCGCCTCGCACTCGACCACACACTAACCCATTCTTCAACAGAGTATCAGCTTCTTCGCGCTCAATATTCCGAAACTCACATAACCAAACGTGACTTCTGTGTAAAAATACATGGCATGTGTGTATAAACAACCATGTCGCCACAAATCAACCAGGGGTCAGATCTCTTGGAAAATGACATGCCCATTCTGAGAAGATCCTGAATGGTTTAGCCCGGAGAGGAGTACGAGTTTTTAAATGGAGCGAACATCAACCACTAGCGGCAGCTGTTGTTTACATCTCCTACTGCGTCACGGTGATAAATTTGTATTCTAACACAAAACATGGTCGGGGGGGCGGAGCCTCAAAACAGCTTGATTCAAAATGTAAACTAAAAGAAGAGAAGCGAGGAAGCTCTGCCCGACACGTTTGTGCTGAAATAAAGTGAAATTACTATATTACAGTGCCTGCAGGTCTGTTTATATTGTCCGATGAATTTATATCGTATAATCTCATGAAGTAACACAATAACAAATCTGGACTTTTCTGCTGCAGCAGTGTTGCTTTGGGCCTGGTTGGTTTTCATACTGGTACACGTGACGTCACACACGGGAGGTCAGGACAAAACTCACCATGATGATCCTGTAGTGTGTGGCAGCCTTAGCCAAGATGTTCCTGATCTTACAGACATCATGCCCCCGCCTCATGTTTTGTGAGGAGTTAAAAATAATTATTTAATGTAAGTTAATATGATCAGAGAGTGTGCACAGTTAAAAATGAAAGAATCCAGTGGATTTCTTTAAAAGTAAAATGGGATTTATTTTAAAATGCACTAAAATGAATACAAGATTTAAAAATACAGTCCTTGGACATTATTTATAAAGAGGAGTCTTTGCTCAGCAGACTGGGACTCCAGCGTTGGCCTGGTGAGGAGGGAGGGAGGCCGCCGCCGCCGCCACCACGTCTCCCAGGGAGAGGAATCCACCGCCGGTCAGCCTGAAGACACAAACACTCTGCCACCCCTCTCTCCCCCTTGCATCCATAAATGCCACCTATCTGCTGGCTGACTGATTGATCTGTGCATGAGACTTATCTGTTGGAGGGAAGTACCATTATAAAAGATATCCCTTCAAAATAGTGACATAATAAAAATGGCATAAAACCAAACCATAAAACATGCAGATTTAAAACAATAAAATCATGCATAACAGTAAAACTGTACTTCCACCAGATGACAGTTACAGGAGAAAGAAAGCAGACCTGTAGACTTCCTGTCATGCCTGTATTGATTGATTTAGTTTCCATTTCGGGTTATTGCCTTTTGCCAAATTTTTAATTTTCTATTGCTGGATTTTTCAACCAACTGTTGGTGAACTCTGAATGTCTGACCATACTTTTTAAAGAGTGCATCACAGGGTTGGGCAACTTTGATAATTGTGAGAAAAACCAAACTGCCATCCTCATTACCAAAGGGCCAAGTTTTGATTGAACACATCGACCTCAAGATCTAATGACAGTAATGATGGCGAGTTAAATAAAATGGAGTATTTGTCTCCTCTATATATTCTTTACATTGCAATTTACCCTAAAACATAGTCAGGAATAACTTCAGTTGATATGGTGCTGAACATGAACCTCATGCTGATTGCAAAACCAATAACTTATCAATTATTTGAAAGTGACGCTGCAGAATAAGGCAAAAGGCAACATATGGCCTGTGGGCAACTCGTTTCCTGAATCCAGCACTGAGACGAGTGGATGCGAGTGGACGATCAGTGATCCCCCGCCCTCAAGCCCATATGCTGTGTGGGTTACAAGAAAAAGCTAAAAGAACCTTCAGCTAGGTTTCAATGACATGACAACACAATAGAATGAAAAGCACAAATGTAATTAACGCTGCAAGCAGCCTTGATCAGCACCTTGCGCTCTGGCATCTGGCCTGTTGGGGTCGGCCCGATCACGGCTTCTGGCCCTTTTAAATTTGGATAAAATATACATTTTGAAGGTTTAACAATAAATGACTTTTACTTTGAAAAGTGTGGCGGTCTTTTATTATGAAAGCCAACTAAATTCAAATCCAGCTAATCCTTAAATATCAATTTTGTAGGTTTTTGGTATAATTTTTAATAAACAAGGACTTTTATTTTGAAGGAATTTGTGGTTTTATTTTGAAAGTCAGGGAATGCAGGTTAAGTGGTCACACTAAAGGACCCCTCATGCTTCCATTTCCGCAAGTGTCTGCTGGTACTCGGAAGTACGCGAGTGTCCGCTGGGAGTACATGATCGCCCTCATGCTCCACGTTTGGACTCGCGGCAGGACGCCTTCGTTAACGTAACATAACGATCCTGAATAAATCTCCATTTCTCATTGTGACGTTCTCATCCTTTCCTAAAGTAGTTTATGTTTCACTCCAGGAGTTTTGAGCCGTCTGGCTCTTAATTTGCTTTAAAATTGTGATTCTTCAGATCGGGAGATCGAGGATCTGCTCACACAAACGCCCAGTCGGGCTCTGGCTCGTGCGCAGACGGCGCGTACATCGCGGCACAGGTCCGCGCACTCACAAAATTTTTGCTATGTGCAGTCGCCCCCAGAGAGGTCCGCTCAGACATTCCAGCAAGGAGGCGGATGACGATTTTGACGTACTTCCGTATGCCAGCGGACACTCGCGGACATGGAAGCATGAGGGGGCCATTCAATTGACATGGTATTGCGTAATTCTTGGTGTGAATGATGCAACATTGATGGAAACAGCTGCAGTTAGTGATGTCATCAAAGTGTGTGAGAGGACGGAGTTTATCAACATATTTCAGTTTGACTCAGACACACGATTTTGCTCCATCTGACTCAAATCGTGGGATGAGAAAAAGATGACACCGTTGTTCTCTCTCGTCAAAAAGGTCGTGTTTGGTGGAATTTTCCCCACGTGTTACATCGTCTTGTTCAGCAGGTTCTTGCCGTGCTGCTGATCTGCTCGCTTTGCCGATCAGAGTCACGGTTCAACCACAGTCGCCGCTTGTTTGAAGTGTTCGATCACGGCTTTTCGTCAGGAGAAGTGAAGAGGAGGCAGGAGGGTGCTTTGACGACTGATAAAATGGAAACCGCTAAATTAGTCAAAAAGTTGTTGAGAAGTTTTGAGCAGATGGGTCTCCTCTGTCATTTAATGGTGTTCTGAAGCCGATACGATATTCACCCTCAGAGGAATTGGATACCAAGTTGGATTTTTATTTTGATGACTATCTAAATAAAACTACCAAGTCAAGGAGAATATGGACGGGGAGTCATGACTCCAAAGAGGAAACACAGTTCTGATGGACTCTTCTGAGCATGTGCAGAACTATGGCTGTGGTACACAATAGCAGCGTTTCCACCATCTACAGGGAGACTGAGATGGAGCGTTTTTAAATGGTTCCACCTTGGAAACAGTTTTCAAAAAGTTGCGCTTTCAGTGGCTCCGAGCGGCGTTGTCGTGTAAACAGACGTCAAAAATGCAATGAAATTCAAATGGATTGAAAACGTGTAAACGGATCCAGACTCCCAGCGACTGGCTGAAGGCAGGATACCGTCTCCATGTGTCTAAACTGCTCCTTGTGATTATAGTTAATAGTTGTGTTTACTTTTTTAATAGTTTTTGTTTTTAATTTTCATTCAGATGTGAGAAAGCTTTGTTTTTGGATTCATCAAGATCTGCTTTAGTTTAGAAACGTATATATTTGGTTCCTTGTTTCAATTCCAATCCAGGAAATATTTATCCTGGTCCAGGATCTAAAACAATCCTGCTCAACAGACTTATTTGGGCTGAAACCGTCAATGTTTATGATTGATAAACTTTCTAAAATTATTAATAAGCCTCTGTTTTTAGAAGTAAGAATATAGTTTTCCATCCTGAAATTGTCTTTTTGGCTGAATGAAACAGCATCACCAATTGAACCTGTAACAAAAATGCAAACTTTTTCTCTTACAAATGTTGAATGCAAAACATATTCTTCTTTCTGAGAGTTGAACATTCAACATATTCGTGGTTTGCAGAAACATGCGAGGAAAAGTTTTTTTCAGGAGATGAAGTAAGAGTTGTTCAGATATGAAGCTGAACTAATATATCGAAAGTAAAACCTTTCACTTCTGCTTAGTTTCAACATGTGACCTGTATACCTTATCAAAGAATTCATCTTAATGCCTCTCCATTTTTCATCTGGTATTAACGTCAGCGTTTTTCCTCAGAAGGATCGGATCTCGGTCTGTGAAGGAGATGGAGCTTCCCGAGAGGAAAGGTCTCGGGAGAAGGAATTTATGTTAACCTTTCGCAATCTTTTGCATCTACTTTAATATCACTTACAGGGAAGGTAATGAAAACCAGGGAGGTGAGTCGAGTGACCTTCCAACTTGTTAGATGGACTTTTCCACCCAACATCGCCTACCGATGTTATTTACACCTGGCCGCCGTCTGAACACGACGTGAGCCAGACCGCTTCCAGATGTGCTCCGGCTGATCCAATCACTCTGACAGGACGGCCTTCTCCCCGGAGTTTTCCTTTCACTGTTTTCATTTCTGATATTGTTAATACAAACAGAAGCTGAGTAAGAATATGGTCAAGGTTCACCATGGAAAACATTCGGCATCAATCACAACACCGCGAATAAAGAATAATACCCAAATGACTCACAACGTATTAGTGCTATTGTGAACAGTGATCTGAAAAAGGAGGATCAGGCTCACATGAGCGATCTGGAAGCTGTCAGCACTTCAGCTCCCTGGGCCGGGAGATTCCTCCGGTGCCCCGGCCACTCCGGAGCGGCTCCGCATGGAAACAACTGCACGGTGGAAACCCACGGCCAGAAAAAGAAACGACCTCATTGACTTGTCAGTCTGCAGCCATTCCTCTGGCGCCAAGGCCAAACGGGACGCCATCAACTGACTGACACACTTTACGGTATGGAGGCACCGTGACGAAGACGATGATGAAGGTACGGTGCAGAGTGAGGCAGTGATGTGGCTTCTCATGAAGGTTGGCTTTGATACTGTCCCACGGACTCGTATCGGATTTTGGTGAGGCACCATGGGAATCCAACCTGGAGTCCAACGAGCCAACCGCCAGCCTTCAGACTCTGCTTTTCCCTTTGCAAATGAAGTGTGTGCTGTCGTCATGCCATCATCTGAAATCCTCTCGAATGCCACAACCCCAGCATTAACGCTGCTTTCCTGTTTCCTCTGAATTCCTCACTTAGAATTGGGTCATTTCCTTGGAAAAAACGGGTTACATAATCACAGTTTATCACAATCTCAAAGGGCAGAAAGTATCAGGGACGTGTTTATTAAAGCTGCTCCTTCTGAGTATGAATAAAAACGCTGCTTTCCTTGAATTTACAAAAACAGCATGTCTTCCTGTGCACAGCCAACTCCGTCCTGAGATTTTGTAAGTGTCAAAAAAATTCTACATGCTGTCCAAACAACAATAAAACACTGTTCATGCCAACAAGTCACATGACGGACAGATATGCTTCGACTAAATTTGTGGTGGTGGAAATTGCCCACAGTTTACCCTCGGATTACTGTGGTAATCCACACAGAACTACAAAACCTGCGGCCACTAGAAATCAGCATTGTTCCTGAATTTAGCTTGGATTCTCTGTTCCTGGCTTGTTTGTGAAGTTCTGAACTTCTACTTCCTGTGGTATTCCTTCATATGATGCTAAAATGGAACTTGGATCATAATAGAAATTGAGTTTTGATTCTAATGTTGATACAGTACCAGCACTCTTTTGCACATCAGACTTTCATAAACATGTTTTTTTTTTATCAGTTCTTATTTATTTTTATATTTATGTGTCAAAAAACCCAAATTTGAAAACATGATCAAAAATTAATCAATTTTGACATATTCATCCAGACTGGCGACACATTTTTTTAAAAAATGTGAAAATTAACCAAAGTTCCAAAATGTATTCTCTCAGGCCACCTACAAACACTAAAATAGCCACCACGGCTCATAGGAATGTGATCGAACCAAAACACACTAGTTCATCTCATCAAGCTCAAAATCATGCGCGGACAACCCTGATATAAATCCAACAGGAAGTCTGCAAGTTCCCTTCCAAAATACGATTTTCACCCCAAATTGGGTCTCAAGCAAACATGATCTCCTCTGACGGTGAATATCTTATCGACTTCAAAACACTATCAGATGACAGGAGACGTTTCTGCTCAGAAGTTGTGTACATTTTTTTTATTACTTGTTTTCCTTGTGTTTACTTGTTTGGCTCATTGTTAAGAATTTTGCAGACTGCAGGAGCTCATGAATGTAAGAGAGCTGAAAGACATTTCTACACGGCATGCTATTAGCATGTTGTGCCACTAGTTGGTGCTGTTGTTAGTTTTAGTACTGAAACACTCAAACACACACACACACACACATGCACACACACACAGCAGAGAACAATGACCTCTAAACATTAACAATGAGAGAACACGGACATTCAAGTGGACACACCTCCCAGTTGGATTGTTATTAAAGTGACTGTCAAAATAAAACCACCAAGTTGGATTGATATTACAGTGACTGTCAAAATAAAACCACCAAGATGGATTGTTATGACGGTGACTGTCAAAATAAAACCACCAAGTTGGATTGATAGTACAGTGACTGTCAAAATAAAACCACCAAGTTGGATTGTTATCATGGTGACTGTCAAAATAAAACTACCAAGTTGGATTGTTATTCCGGTGACTGTCAAAATAAAACTACCAAGTTGGATTGTTTTTATGGTGACTGTCAAAATAAAAGCACCAAGTCCCTGGAGAATATAGACTGGGAGTCATGACACCACGGAGGAAACATTGTTCTGATTGGCTCTACTGAGCATGTGCAGAAGAAGAACCACTTACTATGGTCGTTGGGGCACACGTGAAGTCGCTGTAGTCTACATGGAGATGGAGACAGAGCATTTTCAAAAAGTTCCACATTGGGAGCCGAACTCAAACACTTGTGTTTTCATTGACTTTAAGCAAAGTTGTTGTGTAAACAGACAAAACACAACAAAAGTTTTGTGTTTTCACAGGAAAACATTGTTGTGTAAAAGAGGCTTAAGCTTGGACCGATTCCTAGACTCATTGTCTGTATTTTGTTTTTGGGTTTTTTTTGTTTTGTTTATATGACAAAAACTGCTGCTGCACAAGATTTGCCCATTGTGGAAAAACAAAGTCTTAAACTTGTAAATAGACACTGTTTTCTCATCTTGTTTCTGGAACCTCTTTTCATTCAGTATTTGTGTGATGACCTTGTTCCACCTGTGTCCTCCTCTCATCCCTTCATACTGCAGTGAGCATGTGGGCTTCTGCCTTTCTGGTAGATTAACCTGAACCCTGATTGTTCCAGCTGTGCCTTGTTTCCCACCCCCAGTGTGTTGGTTCAATTCAATTGAATTTCATTTCTATGGCGCCCAATACAACACAGTTAATTCAAGCCACACGAGCAGGTGAAAGAGACGGCGCACAGAAAAAACCCTGTTAACAGGAAGAAACCTGCAGAACCAGAGTCAGAGGAGAAACCTGCAGAACCAGAGTCAGAGGAGAAACCAGCAGAACCAGAGTCAGGGGAGAAACCTGCAGAACCAGTTGAGTTCAGGGATAGAAAGAGGGAAAAGGAGAAGACAGACAACAAGCAACAAACAGATTGTGTTCACAAAGTTGCCTGCGGGTTGTGGGGAGGGAAACAAACCGTGGGTGGGGTCAGCCAGCTGATGCAAGATGCTGAAGATTGAACGTGTCGGTGAAATTACTTATAGGTGAAAAATGTTAGAATAAAAATTGTCACAAATATTTAGCTTCTATACGACTCTGGCAGAGTAATCCTTTTTATATGGGAAAAGCCACAAACAAGTTTTTTGTAAAATATAGTTGAACCATGAATGAAACAGATGTTTTGTTTTTTCATTTCTAAAGTGAGATTTTAATTTGAACTACAGTGAGAAAAGACATTTAGCCATGCAAATGTGTGTCCATGGATCCTGTCTGCATTGGAAATCAGTCAATTGGTTGCCAAAGTGCAGAAGACTCTCCAAAGACCCGGACACGTCTGTTACTGGCCATTCATGACCCGTGATAGTCAGAAGTTTTTTTTACTTGATTGAATTTCTGCCATATCAAACACAAGGTTTCCCCACTCCACATGAAAGAGCCCGCCGCGGCCAATCCAAGCACAGAGACTTTCACTAGTGTTACGTTCCACAGATATTTTGTGGGAATGGTGTGAGAAAGTTACAATCAAGGGAAAGTTGAAGAGAGGCGGGGTAAATGCAAGAAAATGTAGGCAAATATACAAATAAAAGCTTTGAAGTACTAATCAATAAGAAGAATCCAAAGTAAATGGGAGTTTCAGTATATCAGTACCTGCTGAATGAGGCAAGAAAATAACCTTTGAAGCAGAATTGCATGTTGACCATAAGACACACTTCTGACAGGCAGACTAATGCTTACACAAGATTTAAAGTTGTAGAGGAAGGGTTTTGCTGCCCTGAGCTCAGGCTCACAGGCTCCCTCATTCTGGCAATTCACCAACACCGAGACGTTCCAGTGAAAGTCACAGCATGCATACATTCATGGCAACTTACATTGAAAGCAGATCATTTGGGTTATTAAATCAATCTAATCAGCTATGAGCAGTCCTGTAATGGAACCAAGGCAATAGAATCGAAATGAAAAACCAGTGGGCTGTTTTAGTAACAAGTGATAAGTTTATAAGTGTACCCACAGACCTGTTTGTTGCCGCTACCACTGGCGGACCTGGCTGGTTTTCCACCCTGGGCCACCAATAGTTTTTCTTCAATAATTACCCCATAATTTATGACGACGCTATGATTATTTTCATGCAGGAGAAAGGAGGGGCCAGTCGGCTCCGGTTTGATAACGAAGACGATGTAGTTATTTACATGGGCGCTCTGGGTCCTATAAAGTTCATTACATAAACTCAGTGTAAAGACTACCTTTCTGGTCGTGTCTCTGTTAAACATAAAGCTCATGGGTCAAAATTGGCCCAATGGAGGCTTTAATGTGACCTGACAAACCACCATGCAAATGGTGAAGAAATTAAAAGAAAACATAGATTTTTTTTCAACAAACATATCAGCTGTTTAAACTAATGTACATTTTCTTAAAACCTTTGACCCACTATTTCATGATTGTCATCCGTCTATGACAACATTATATGTTCAACTAAGACCGCGTATGATCAAGCCGAAAAACAAAGCATTTTGTCAATGACCAAAGCAAAACATAACATAGACATGGTGATCTTAACAAGACAGAGCGGAGAAAAATGTTTTGTGGATATAAAAACAAACAAACAAACAAACAAACAAACAAACAAACAACAAAAACCAACTGGGTTACATGTGCAAGAAAAGTCCAAACCAGCATGAGAACATGGTTCCTACAGTGAGGAGCTGTGCTATGATGTGGAGTTGCTCTGCTGCTCCAGGACCTCCAACATTTGTTGTCATGAACAAAAGCCAAAGTTATCCTACAGGGTTATAATCTTACTGGGTGATGATCAATGATCAGTATTATGGCATTTATTTATAGAGCACCATTCAAACACAGAGCAACACACAGTTCTTTACAAAGAAATTAAAGAAATACAGAAAAACTTTACAAAGACATAAGAAACATATTGAGAAAAGAAATACATTAAAGCTGTAATGTGCTGAGTGTGTGGAAGTGTTGAGTTCTGTTGTCAGTTTCCCTGTTCGGCAAATGAGTTTTTGATTTAAGTACACAACCGATTGTACAATTCGTGTCACCACAGCACGATCTTTTTGCCCCAGTCCACCCCTGGTTATGATCCTACAGGGTTAATGATTCTACGGGGTTGTGACAGCATCTGGAGACCAGCTGAATCTCTGGATGCAGACAGGGTCCCCGGTAGAGCTCAGACCTGAAGCCATGACAGATGATGTGGGTTGAACAGGATTGAGCTTTTCTTAGTTTACGTACTATGATACATAAATAATCTGAAGCAATTCTGGAGGAGCAAGCGGTCCAAAATGATCGCTGAAGATTAAATGACGAAATTGGCATCACAGTTTCTGAGTGTTCACGTTGAAATCAATTTGATTTAACTCATTGTTTTGTATGCATTCTCTATAAGTAGACATCTTTGTTACCGTAAATGTCACAAGGTAAACAGAAATGACCAGAAACGATGCTCATGCAACACGTCTGCTTCTCTACGACGCTGGTTTAGGCTACTGAAGCCTCTGCTGGATGTTGGATCTCTGAGGTGGCAGAAACAACACGACCAGACCACCGTGGTCGATGTGACTCTTGTTCCACACCACTGGAGAGTTTTGATCCAAAAGCTTCAAAAGAGTTCAGAAACAGTTGATTGATGGTGAAATTTAAGAACCATGGCATGCGAAGCTCTGAACAATGTCCACGTAACACGCAGCTGAAAGCAGAGAGCCGAGCGCGGACTGTCCTGTAGTGTTTGCTTTAATTAAAGCTTATTTGAAGAGGAACCACAGACTGCTTGTCATCGATAACTCAAAGTCTGGAGAACGTGAAACATTAAAGCTGACAACGTCACTCTGCTCTGGTGTTGATTCTTAAAAGATACAAAAAAAAAATGTGGCTCATTTTGCTTGTGATGCACAACACTTATATTTGCAGGCATTAAAGAGATTCAAATGTTTTGTCAACATACCGTATATGAACAAGGACGACTGTTTTCATGGGATACTCTTACATGAAGACGACTTGGCAGCTTGCTCATGGTTACTTCAGGGGTAAACTGCTGCTGGTTGCTCCACAGTGGCTTTTATTCACAAGTGGCTGGAAGTAATCAGCATGTGAGAAAGTATGAGTTCCTTCTATTTGCTTTGGCTTCGTCTCCACCCCCCCATGGTGTTTAAATCCTCCTTCAGAAGTGAACTGTGGTAACGTAGCATGACATCTTGGTCCTGTCGTTACCGGCTCACAGAACAGCTATGAGAAACTTTAACAGTACTGGCGGGAAACCGGTATCTATATAGAGTATTGAGGTGTACCAGTATCTACATAGAGGAAAGGTGAGCCGTGTGCCGTCATGCAGAGACAAAGTCACCTTCTGAAGGCAGACGAGAGTCCCAGTCAGACAGCTAGCGCTAAGCACCATGCTATCTACATGCAAATTGCCATGCTAACCACCATGCTAGCCACTGGGAGTGGGTGAAACAGAGCAGCCAGCTGTTCCTACAGCTTCAACATTGTGGAAGGTTTGAATCTCATTATATGAAATAAACCAAGATGAAATCCTTTTAAACTTATTCTTTATTTCCACCATGAGCTTTACACAGTGAGACATGTGAACTCTGCACTCACTCATCTTCTACGTCACAGATTATGTAACTTTAAAAGTTACACAGTGCTGCACAGATCCTCAGGTTGTATGCTGCTCCACAACAGTCCCGTCCCTCCTTTTAATGTTCATGAGCCCATGCATGAGTTTTGAGTTTAAGTTCTGTGGGTCTGATTTCCTGTAATAAAATGGTTTCTGGACGTCCCGGCTTCGCTTCTCTGTGGGTGACCCCGAGGGTGGCATTCACGACTGGCACAAAGCATCTTTTTGGGAAGATTGATTTCTATTGTACATTGTCCCTGGAAAAATAAACGAATATGAGACAAAACTGAGCTTGTTTTCCACATCCCACAATGAACGAGTCTAAGATATCTCACCCTGGGCACCAGCAAAAACTGTCAGCTGGCCTGCCCACGAGCAAACACTGGCAAAAGCTCAAGGTGTAGGGAAAACTACAGTAGAGCATCTTCAGAGAAATATACATTTATTGATAAAAAATGAAGTGGAAAGACCAGCTTTGATCATGATGAGGTGGTGTCTGGGAGCCTGGTGAGTATCCAGCGTCTCAGCAGCTCCACCTCGGCCTGGCAGAGCTGGTGGTGCAAGCCCGGGAAGGAGTGGAAGGAGGTGGTCATACCGGCTTCCTTCAGCAGGGCCGCCGTCTGCTCCCCCCACCGATGGAGCACTAGGTCGTCGCTGGTGCCGTGACACTGGAGCAGCTCAGGGAGCGACTGACCCGCCTGGAGGTGCTGCTCCACCGCCTTCAAACACACAAACAAACCCAAATAGTTCATGATTTCGAAAACTCACGGAGAGATTTTGCAAAAGATTCTGAGGTGGTAAAACACAAGCAGATTAAAACAAATGTACATCGAAGTCTACTACTGTTGCTCTTTGTCTCTGTTCTCTCTATCCACAAACCCCAATTGGACCAGCAGAAACTCTCCTCTGAGTCTGGTTCTGAAAGTTTCTTCTCCTCTGAGTCTGGTTCTGAAGGTTTCTTCTCCTCTGAGTCTGGTTCTGAAGGTTTCTTCTCCTCTGAGTCTGGTTCTGAAGGTTTCTTCCCCTGAGTCTGGTTCTGAAGGTTTCTTCCACTGAGTCTGGTTCTGAAGGTTTCTTCTCCTCTGAGTCTGGTTCTCTGGCCTTTCACTGGTGTCTGAACTTGCACACATGAAATGTTGATCTCTGCAAGCCTCGTTTCTCACTGTTTTTTTTCCCCTTTCCCTTTTCTGAATAACATGTTTGA
Source organism: Parablennius parvicornis (assembly GCA_900302745.1). Lineage (NCBI taxonomy): Eukaryota > Metazoa > Chordata > Actinopteri > Blenniiformes > Blenniidae > Parablennius > Parablennius parvicornis. Next base: position 18,262 of record OMNM01006256.1, read on the forward strand.
ATCCTATCAGTTTCTATAACTCCAGTTATTTCTGAAGTGTATCTCAGGCCGGTCTCCTTGTTCCAGTGGTGGCCTCCAGGTCCTGAGGGACACTCAGGCTGTTTGGAGTTACTACCCCGGTTCACTGCACTGTTTCTGCTTTTAACAGTCATATCTGAGTCATCTGTCACCATGTACACTGGTAACAGCAGAAAAGATGTGAAAAGCACAAAGCAAAACAACGGTGGTACCATGAGTTGTTTACCTCAACAAGGTTAAAGATACAAAACATGTTCAACAAGAGGAACAGCCTGAAGCCGCAGCTGGTAGGTTTTTTTTTTTGACAGTCACCATAATAACAATCATCTGTCCACTAGAATGTCCATGTGCGTGTGCTTCCAGTCCTAAAACGAGAGGTTGAGAGGAGGCAGGACCAGAGGCCTGTAGTACGACCCGTGATCAACATATCCAGGATCTCTCTCTGTTTAATCTTTACTACAAAGCAGGTTGATCAACTCGCTGGTTATCAACTCGCTGGTTGTCAACTCGCTGGTTGTCAACTCGCTGGTTATCAACTCGCTGGTTCTACAGACCTAAATGTGCGCGTTCACATGAAAGGGGCGGAGCTTGCAGTGTTCTCAGCAATCACAAAGGGAGAAACTCCGCAGAGAAGCTGACTTTACCATAGAGGATCAGTTTTGCTCTGAGAATATGAAGAATTCAAACATCCACCAGCTAAAAGGAGCACTGCTGCTGCAGCCAAAGTTAATACCACTTGGTGAGATAAGAGCAGATTATTTCATTGGCGATATAAATGGACAGCACGGCACTGTGATCACTCAGTTCCTCTTCATTCCAGCAGAAACGTTTCAGGCAGAGCTTTCTCAGTGCTCTTCTTTTACTTTACATTTGACATCCAGTTGTTTTGAGGCTGAGTTTCCTCCGTGCGAGTGCGTTTCTTGTTGGAATATTAATTAATCACCATGACGACAGGAGTAGTTCTGGTTACATCAATTCATGTTTGTGCAGTTCTGTCAGCGTGACCATTATTATGAACTCATTATTCCAGTTTGACCCTCGTGGAGCCAAACAGACGTGGAACAAGTTAAGAACAAGAACAAAAACATCCTTCAAAGCTTAGTGACCAGGATTTATTGGATTATGTCAAAAAGATTGTTCTTATTACTTTCGTCTCTCACTTTCGCTGCAGCTCAGCGCTGAACCCGCGCAACAATCACCATCATTTAAGAATGGCAGGTCATTTTCCAAGAGATCTGATTGGTCACTGAGATCTTGTCCAGAACCTATCCTGCTCCGGAGCAGGTTAGACATTCAGCGTATGTTGCCGGGCTGATTTATTCTGGGAAGAAGTGAACCGGTGTCGTACTACGAAAACTCGGCGAAAATCCTTGAGGTTATCTGGACAAGAGAAAATCCAGCGTCGTAGTACAGGCCTCAGGTGAAGCTCACCCTGTGATTGGTTCAGTTTTGTTTTGTTATGAGGTCTCGTCTTTTAATTGAAGAATTCTTTAAAATGTTGTGTCCCTACCCATTCTCACATTGAGGTCTCTTGAGTGTTAATCTATTTAAGGTTCTCTCTGCCAGAAACCATCTTTAAATGTACTTCCAATAAAAGGTCACACTTCTGCACAGAGAAAAGACCAATACAGAAAAACCAGACCATTAGCACTCTCTTCCACTCGTTTGCAGTCCCCAGCTGCAGACGTGGCAGCCATGCTTGCCCTCCTGGGGTCCACACACAGAGGACACCTCATCTCCGCGGAGCTCCTAGTTTATACCCCCAACACCATCACCAGGCCCTCGGTCTACAAAACACCCCCTGGGTGAACTTTAGTTATTTTTACAAATTCCCCTGACATCACAGCTTTGAGCAAGTTTGATAGCAGCCAAGAAGCTACTTAAAATTATTCCTAAGTTTGTTAAAAAAAAAAAAAGAAAAGTATTTTCTTTAAAATTGTGACCATTTTCATGGTTGTTTGGCCGCTTGGAGCCTCTGACAGGCCGGTTTTGGCCCTCGGGCCTGATGTTTGACACCCCTGATCTCGACTGTGCCACATAGGGTTTTACTTTCAACACGAGAAAGGATTAACCCTTTAGGAGAAGAAGACTCTTTGTGATGCCATTGTTTGTATTCAGTGCATCTTCAGAGAGTCATAGAGTTTTAACAACAATTCATATTTGAAAAGGCAAAACCTGCAGGAGTGTTATATCATTATAGTCAATGTCTGATTTATTGAAGTAGTCCAGTCAACATCTCCACCTGTCCATGTGTCCTTAGCCGCTCAACCACGAGTTGTTTCATGTTTCTCCACTGAGTGTGTATCCTCAAGTGCTTTGAGATGATGTTAAGATATATTCTGCATTGAGCAGACATCTTGGTGTGTGTAAAAACAGAAACAGAAGAAAACACTACCGGCTGAGGAGAACTTCTGGACTGTGGTGACATGGTAGACCACCAGGACAAAAACTCCTACAACAATTGGCAAACTGGGAAATGTGGCCCACTAGTGGTACATTAGCTCCCTCTAGTGTCCCCCTAGTGGTCTGGAAAGCAGTAACTCAACTGAAAAATAACTACTGTTATTGTTTTGAAAGGTGCGGCCTTCAGCAGGCTCTTGTGTTTAACTGTGTGAACGACTGGACGTGTTAACACGTCGAACAACAACGTCATGGATCTCTTCCCCTCACAAACATCTCATGAGCTCAGACTCAGAATTGTACCTGGTATGCGACCGAGTCTTTGTTGAGGAAGCTGGATAAGACAAAAACTCCTGCGACGTCGGGATGCTGCCGACACACCAGGTGGAGAGCCATGGCTCCGCCCATCGAAAATCCACCTTCCAAGAGAGAAGAACACACATTTTAAAAGCCAAGCTAACTATAGTTGATTATATTTTCATTTCTAGCACATGTCTAAGATATTTACCCCATTATATAGGAAGTTGTCAGGGTGCACAAATCATTTAGTTCGATACTTATTTTGACATTCTGACTGTCTCTGGTTTCAGGCGTCGCCTCGTCATGCCTGATCGTTGTTCCCTGATGTGTTTCACCGCTTTCCCAGTGTGTGATATCTGCACCTGGTGGCTGTGTTTATTGTGAACGTCTTCTGTATTTTCTGGCTGTTGGTTTGTGGTTTAGTCTCTCAGTGTTTGTTTCTGTGATCTACAGGTTTTTATGGTTAAGGAATTTTGGTATTTTGTTGTTTTTCTTATAAAAAGGGCTCCTGTTCCACCAATTGAGGTGTCTGACATTTTCTTCCAGCCAACCGTGACAAAAGTGACCATATATGGTCAAATCTCTGCCTTTTTTTGTTTCTTCAAACTGAACCGTTATGAACTACAGATAATAACTCAACACACATTTTGTGCAGGACACTAGTGCACAACCAATAAGACAACCTGCTCATAGAACCCACCTGGTATCTTATCTCATTGAGAGGGTTTTCAACTACAAACTTGGGCCAGTTTCACACCCGATATAAAAAGTGTGTATTGGTTTTTATTTATTCTTTAAAGGTCTTGATCAATAAACAAAATGAATTTAAAAGCATTCAATTTGCCTTATGAGAAGTTTAAGTAAAAATTTCGATGAAGAAGCTTTAAGATCTTTATACAATTAAAGTTTTTCTTCTTTTTATGGAAAACAAAAACAGTTATTCAACAAAATAATATCTCTATAACCAAGAAACTATCAGACAGGCTTCTCAGAGTATACTTAACAAGCTATGATTAAAATAAGATGAAATATCAGCTCAATTTTGAAGTTTTCCTCAACATAAATAAAACCTAAAGGACAGAAAATTAAGAATTGTCTTTTAAAAAAAGTGCTGTTTTTCTAGTATTTCATGAAAATGGGCTCTGATAAACATTATTGCAGTAAATCATGTCCGTGTGTAGAGATATACACAAGCAGCTTTTGTAAGATCAATTAAAATACACAGAAATATTTTGCACCAAGTGTCGGTCAATTTAATCGCTGCTTAATAGTTCCCTGGAAAGAATGAAAACCAAACATTTCCATCAATGTATATTTAAAAAACAGGGATGTGAAAAGTTCATATGTAAAAGAGGACGTTTGGTCTTAATATGCTTCATAAGCAAGTCTCATCATGGAGGCTCTCCCCACCACACCACCAACCTAACTCCCAGCATTTTATTCAGCCAGCGGTGGAAAATATTTCAAAAACGAGAGTCGGATTGGACTTCTTAGTTCCACATCATCAGGTCTCTCTTTTTTTATTCTGTCTTGGAATAAGCAGTCATTTCTGAGTCTGTCTTTAATCTCACACATCTGGGTACATGTAGGCACACTGCACATCTGGGAAAGTGTGCAAGTACCCATCATCCTGTCGGGGAGCAGAGGAGAGTGAAGGGATGGAGGAAGAGGAGGAGGAGGAGGAGTGGAAATCACATGGCTGGTCCTGCGTGTCCACCAGACACCACCGACACCGAGATCACATCCATCACTGTCACCGTGTACACAAACTACAGTCAACGTTGACTATGGTCAGAAACAAATGCCACCACTGTTTGTCTGATTTCACACCAACATAAAACAGCAGAAACAAGCTGGAAATGGAAACTCATGCTTTATTTTATAACGTAAACCTGACCAACGACTCCCCGATCTAAAACTTTTTAACTATATGAAGCCACTGAACAACTTTATTTAATCTAGGACCCGTTTACATGGCAACGTTTTCAAGTGAAAACAGATACTTTTGTCGCGTTTTGGGTGTCGTTTACGTGACAATGGTGCCTGAAGCAACTGACAACGCAACTTTTTGAAAACGTTGCTACTTGGGGTGTGAATCAAAAACCGGTTCCGGCTTAGAACCAGATCCAATTGATCAATTCCATCGGAATTGTACACCTCAAATGTTATTAATTCTTCCTAACGATTCATTTGCCAGCACGAGGTCAAGTCGCGTTGTGATACGTTGCATTACGTCACACACTCTGCCACGCAGACCTCCTTCAACCACGAGAAAACATGGCGAGGAAGAAGTCCAAAGCGTGGCTACATTTTACGAAATGAGAAAGGCAACAATGACAACAATGCCGTGTGCAATCAGTGCAGCGCTGTCATCTCATGTAAGGGTGCCAATACCTCTAATATGTTGAAGCATTTGTCGACCAGGCATGGAATTAAATTTCATTAAGTGTCGAGTGTTCGACCGTCTCCGTGCCACTGATAATGTTGCTGCTGCTAGCCAAACACGCTCCACTGAGTCCTCCGTCGACGAAGGTAACGTTCACATTAAGTATATCCTGCATTTGCCACACTGTGTGACAGACCACACTGTCACGCTGCAAGCAATGTGAAGTTTTTGATGAATTAAGCCAAGCCAAGTATAAATATATTCCTTTTTCATGCATTTTAGATAATGATGAAACAAATAGCTCTTGGGCAGTAGTCCACTCATCTTCAAGTCAAGTTACCTGCTTCAGGTTTGCTGCTCAGGGAGCGAGGTGGAATGAGGAGAGGATTAATGAATGTCACCAGGCAGTGACGAACTTCGTGTTGAAAGGGTTACATCCTTTCTCTACCGTAGAACAACCCGATTTTCGTTAGGTGGTAAAGACGTTCATATAAGGCAGTGAAAGCTACAGCTCAAAGCACATGTACCGTACGTATGTGGTACGATGTTTTGGGTTTTTCATGACAGCTCATTTAAGCCCGTATGGCATTTCTACAGAGAGCTTTTGAAAGTGACGTCACAGGCTCAGCATGTGTTCTTCTGGTGGTTAATGTTGTTGCATGTTGTTGAGTTTGCCCTAACCACTGTACTGTTTCACTTACAAAAATTATCTTTAGGGAGATGACAAGGGCTTTAAAGCCCCGATATGAACCCTCATCAAGAGAGGCTCAAACAAACCACCAGATCGCTGGCTGGTACCAGGTGGAAAGAGGGAACTTGCTGTCAGATCTGAAAGATGTGAAAATGGTAGCCATCACGGCAGATGGATGGATAAGCCTTGCCCAGGACCATTTTATCACTGTCACAGTGCATTATATAAAGCAGGCAAAGATTGAAGGTAAAGTCCTAACAACCAAGGCGGTATACGAAGCTCAGACAGGTGAGGTCATGGCTGAGGAGGTTGAGGCAATACTGAAGGAATTTGTCATCTGGGAGAAAGTTGTGGCAGCAACGGTGGACAATGCTGCAAACATGAACGTGACAATCAAGGAGCTGCAATTTATGAAGACTGGCTGCTTTGCGCAGACTTTAAACCTTGCAGTGCAGAAGATTCATCAATGCAACACTGTCACCAACTGGGCAGCAAGGGCACGAGCTGTGGTCAAGTGGACGAGGAAATCGCACATGGCCAACGTCATTCTCTCTGAGAAGCAGCAACGTCTGAGTAAGTGTACATGCATGACTGTTTTCACTAGATTTTAATAAGCAATAAACACAAAGTGATTTAAAATAAATCAAATAATGATGGTTTATGATTCATTTTTGTGATGAGCTTATACTGATGTGCATCTGATTTTGTTTTTCAGAGCTGCCCCAGCACTCGCTGATTAATGATGTCAAAACACGGTGGAATTCTCTTCATCTGATGATTGAGAGATTTTTGGAGCAGTTTCCTGCCATTCAGGCTGCAATGATGGACCCAAGGCTAAAGACGCAGGTTGAAAAGGAAAAGCAAGGGATATATTTTGCAACTATTATTAAAAAGCTTGTTAGATTATAGGACTGTGATAGGACTTGTGTGTTGTTAATTATTTGCTATTTTAGACTGATGGAGAGGTTGCAGTCTGATGACTTCAAGAAGGCAGAGGAGTTTGTCCAGCTGATGCGTGTGCTTTACACATCGAGACTCTGTGTTTCGAGTGAAAAAAATCCAACCAGTGATCAAATTTTACCCATTTTGAAGAACTTAGAGTGTCACTATTCCATCAAGAGAAGGGTATCGGCATTTGCAAGCAATATAAAGGAGAAAATCTAGACTGATCTCTCCGCTCGTTACCAGGTATCATCCATGACTGATATTATTCATACCTCGTCAACAGATTTCAGACACTTGCAGAAGTGATCACATTTTTCCAAGGTTTTTGAAGATGAATGTTTCTTTGTTTCCAAAATGAATGATACAGAGATCCAGAATTTCCAGGAGGATGCAACAGTGATGGACCCAAGGTTCAAGCTGAAAATGGACAACGATGATGCCATCTGGGACAGGCTGAGGAGTGCAGCAGTAGCAGCGGTGGTATTCAAATTACAGTCTGTGCCACATTTCCATTGTGAATGTGATGCTTATACACTCTGCTTCCATGCATTCACACAATATGTCTCTACTCAAGCTACCAGTGCCAGAAGACACACAAAGCTATGAGAGCGTGGAGAAAGAGGAAGGCCAGGAAGAGAAAGTCTTTGTGAGCACAGGTCATTAAAATGACCATGTGGTTTTAAAGATGAGCTTCTGCCAATTCAAACCACATACCTTAAAAAATTACATTTATGATCCTGTTAATTTCAGACTGCACCTGTAAAGCACTCTAAGACGGCCTTAGAAGGGCTGTTTGCAGAAGAGGAACAAGACATCCATCAGGTAGCCCCTCAACAGACCCAGAACCATGGTGAGTGTCCAGACATAGAAATCCCAATGTACAGAAGCCTTTCTGTCATTCCCATCTCATCTCACCCAGTTCTGTGACGGTGGCAAAAGAGGGACACATTGCAACTTTTACAGGATTTAGCACAAACATATTTGTGCGCTCAAACATCCTCCACTCCGTCAGAGAGTGTAATCTCCACAACCGCAGATACCATCAGTGTGGAGCGCTCTTGAGCGGAGGATTCTTGAATCCTCCCTGAGAAAGCAGATATGCTCATATTTTTGCATAAGAATTGTTGATGTTCATTCTGTGAATCTGAAATACAGTAACAGTGTTTCATCCTTTTAGGAAAAGGAGAGTTAAGTATTAATTTAGCATGTTCAAGTGTTAACAACACAGCATATTCCTGACTGTGTTTGTGCCTTTGATATTTATTGTATCAGTCTATTTTATTTAGGCTGTAAGTTGTTTCAACCTATTCAGTATGTTCAAGTTGAATATGTTTCATGTTTGGAAAAAATTAAATTGTTCCTTTTGGTGCAGAGGACTGTGTAAAACTACTTTTTTTCCCCTCCAAAAAATACTCAGGAATCATTAGAATTGATAAGGAATTGGATGGAAAAGCAGAATTGACAATGGCATTTTATATTGATAAAATCTTACCAATTCCCACCCCTAGCTGCTACTGCACATGCGCAGGACGAAAAAAGATAAATAGTTCATTAAACACAAACAACAACAATAATGACGGCAGTGTCTTGAATCCCAGTCCATTTTCTCCAGGACTTGGTACTTTTATTTTGACAGTCACCGTAATAACAATCCAACCTAATGGTTTTATTTTGACAGTCACCGTAATAACAATCCAACCTAGTGGTTTTATTTTGACAGTCACCGTAATAACAATCCAACCTGGTGGTCTGTCGGATGGTAAAACTAGTTAGCAGACTCTGCATAAATGACATGTGCAATAGGAACAATAAGATGTAATTTCTCTAAAGCAGTGCGGTTTGTTAGCATTTTCATGTAGTAAATGAAAAACAAGAAGCTCGTAGGCTGCGTCAGAAAAAAAACTGATGTATAATCCCTCCAATGGAGCAATGGACAACCACATGAAGCCAACACGTTAATACCGTAATTTCCGGACTACAAGCCGTGACTTTTTTCGAACGTTTTGAACCCAGCGGCCTATACAACGATGCGGATAATATATGGATTTTTACGGGTTAAAGGGCTTCATGCCGCCAGATTCTACTTGCGCATGTAGATACATGCTGTCTTGAGCGCCTCTGCTTCTCCAAAACTTGTCCTGAAAGTGATATTTCTGATCTTCGGGACCTCGCAGACAGCCGTGAATGGTGCGTGAAGTCACTCTATGTCTGCGCATGCACGCATGTGTTCTGGGAGGTTTCTCTAAAGAGAATACACGGTGGCGGGATGCTGAATGCTAAGTGCTAACCGCCAGCGTTGTGCAGGGAAAAAAGAGCCTCTAGCATCTGAGGACTTAAAAGTCTGAGAGAGTTGATGGGAGATGGTGATTAAAGGCTTCGAATGGCTGTTAATACAACTTGAGTGGCTGTACGACTTCATGGAATCCTCATTAGCTTGTATCCGTGTGAGTGGAATGGACACAAAACTGATTTGGGTTGTAGTGTGGTTTGATCCAAGAATAGTTGTTTGTTTAGAACAGAGAGAAAGTAAAACAAGGTCCAAACTGGTCTCTGAAACACTCTTTCATCTAAAGGTTTTGGGAATATTTAACACGACTGAGTAAATTTCCAGTTCACATGCACAGTGAACCACGGGGTGCAAGTCAATCAGCTGTGATCCGTTATGCCTCTAGTACCTTGTTATTTCATTCTTCAAGGTGGAAACGTGCAGTCCCCAGTCGCTACTGCGATGCTTTATCAGAAACACATGGTGAAAGAGGGAAACCATGCGTGGCCTCACGTGCAACCCGTGTGCACGCCCCTCCGGATGTATCCAGTTAGCTGTAATGACCATTCCAGGCAGCTGCTTCCTCTGTTTACTCTGGATCAGACCCACAGACCAGGATTCGATGCAATTCATGCAAAAATCAGGTTTATTTGGAAAACCACTGGAGGCTCCTGCTGCCGGCAGCCGTATGGTTTCCTGTGTGCGTAAGAAGAACAACACATCTCCTACAGGTGCATCACATCGACTGGTCGAGAGTCAACTGTGCTTCACGGTCTGGCTGCTTTCACCTCTTGAACTCGTGCTGAGAACTCGCTACCCTCGTCTCTCCAGCCTCATTGTAACTGGATGCTCAGTCAAAATGTAGAAAGTCATCAGCGTAAAAAAAACATTTGCAGGCCTCCCACACCACTTCTCCTTCTGGTGGGACGTCTCAGCAGTGTTTGCCCTGCTTGATCACGGCGCTTTCATTACACTGTTACTTATACGTGAACTTGATAAGCACAATACTTGATGCAAAAAGCTTTTCAGGACCTGAAAATCCCCCCCTGGAAAGTCTTTTGTATTATCTGCTGGCAGCACTTTAAAGGACGCGGTAACCTGATGATGCATTCCTCATTTTATATCATGACAGAGGGGAGTTAAGAAGCAGACATGCTAAGATGGACTGCGGTGTCACTGTGTGTGTGTGTGTGTGTGTGTGTGTGTGTGTGTGTGTGTGGTGGAGAGGAGTGTGTGTGTGAGTGTGTATGAATGTGTGTGTGTGTGTGAGTGTTAGTGTGTGTGTGTGTGTGTGTCTCGCTGAGAGCCACAGAGCATGACATGGCATATTTTACATGGTTTGCCCGGCAAATAGTTTCAGACAGCAACAGGAGGAGTTCACTTGCTGAGCTGA
>OMNM01006259.1:7879-19118 GCA_900302745.1 Parablennius parvicornis
AGAGTCTGTAGTGCACCATGTGGAAGTACTTAAAACTGCGGCCCGGTGCATCCATGTTCAGCTGTCTGAAGGTCATTACTCACACCAGCAAAATTTCCTGCGCTGCTCTGCTCTGTTTTGACGGCGCTAAGCAACCGCTGTTGTCACAGAGTTCGGCGCTGTTATACATTCAGGGAGGAGATGTAGACTGATTGTGCCAAATGACCGAACAACCAATGAAAACAAGACGTTTTCTCACTCGTGTACAATGACCAAGGTGTTCGCCGGGCGTTCGGATCAAAGCGACACGTAAAGAGGCCAAACCTGAACATTCCTTCATCTGAAGTGTCGTCTGCTCCCTGGCGAGCGAGCTCTGATCAAACACAGACCCATCAGATACGAACCTTTCACACTGTGACATGCACGGGCCAGGATGTTATTGGCTGATGGCTACGTCATAACTCACAGCTTGTTGCTGTTGTGGACGGGAGGTGAGGGGACTCTTTGATGACTTCAGACGGGTGGATGAAAGTGTTTCCTGTCGAGCTTTTCAGAAACATCACCTCATGATGCTCTTGTTAATAACCGCCAGCTTTCACATCACAGGGACAGATCACAATCCCTCCACTTCACTAAAGGTGGAAAGCGACTGTTTTCTGCGGCATCCACATGATGTGTCAGGCATGGCGTGATGTTCGTACACTAACTGGAAATTCTGAAAAGTGAAACAGTGCACACACGTTCACTGTTCAAATAAAAGCATGAGTCTCTTCCTTCCACATAACCAGAGTATTCAGCCTGGTTGCTTTCTTGGCTCTCAAAGGCCGTTTAGGAACAAACTATTCACAGGCCAGTTAGAAGGAAATTCATGTGTTGATTCCTTCAGCACTCCTGTTTCCATTTGAGCATAAGCAAATAAAACGGGTGGAGATGGATTGGCCTGAGCTCACTCCTCCCGCGTCCCGAGGAAAGTATTGATACTCACAGTAATGGTAGGAGTTCAACAGTAGGAGATGAAGAATAATAGTGAAGAGTCATGTTTGCTTTACCTTAAAAGTGTCTCAGAGTGTGATTGGCAGGTTGTTATTGTGATGGAAGGGCAACATGGATACAAGACCCCACCTCCAAATAAGTCTCATCTGGCAACAAGGGCAGTATAAACACCAATGGACGTCAGGAGATTGTGTCTAAAAGAGAGAAAAGGACCAAAACAGAGGGTTAATGTTAAAAATAACAACACTGTCCACTTCATTTGTATTAAAAGAAACAATAAAACTCTGCTCACTGCAGTCTGGTTTTGCTCCTGAAGTTTGTTCGTTTCCAGCAGCAGATGTTTCCTTGAATGTCTCGATGCCAATAATGACTTTGTTCTGGCAGGAACGTGTGCCACGGAGCAGTTGACAATACTCAATTTCATTAATGGATGATTAACTTAAACAGAAAGAAATGATGTGTGTGAAAAGAACTCATAACTGTAACGTTAAATATTGCCAGATTGACACACACACATCAGTTAGTGTGTGATGGCAACTCTGCAGTATTGCAGCTGTGTACATGTTGGGGAAATGGTACATAGTAAATGGATTTCACCTATACAGCCTTGCCATTCAAGGTGCTATCAATTGGGTGGAATTCATTGTTTATTGTCTTGTTTAAGGAAATTTAAAGATATGTCCATGGAGAAATGGGAGATCAATCCTGCAACCTGCTCAAAGACAACTAACTAGTATTTTTTTATTAAGACAAAGTAGTTGAGGAACTCCACTGCTATTTGAAGTTGTTATGTAGTTGAAATGCATCGGGTGTGGGCCAAAGGCCCCTCATAATTTCCTTCTCCTCGGGGCCGCCATATGGCCAGCGGATGTGTCCAGAATGATGTCAGCTGGGATCAGCCCCTGTGACCCTCAGTAATTTGGATAAAGAAAGTAAAGAAAACCCAGTGTGATGCTTGAAAATCTGTAGGTACACAGATTCAATGTGGCTTGAGGGCTATGATATGATACGGTGGGACCGTGGTGTTGTGTTGTTCCACAGCATAAAGTCCAGGATCACAGGATAGAAGAGTGTAGAATGCATGTTCACATTGTACCTGAGTAGGTTTTCTCCAAGTACGGCACAATATGGATACATTCTTCTTGCAATAATTAATGACTCAGAATTGTGTTATCATTAGTGATGGTTTACAGGTAGGGGTACAGGCACCTATACCTGTACTTGTGTCTGTACCTAACTCACCTCACTCCAAACTCCACTACATGTGCTTGTTTATGCTCCATGGAGTTGACATACTGCTTCTATCTGCACTCCAAAATAGTGCACCTGTAAACTTTGAAATCTGAAATCTTATTAGTTTTAAATTGAATATTGGATCTTATTCATTATCTGCAGGCCTCCTATAGGTCGGTCCCAAGACCTTAGAATGTCACTGTCACACATAATTGAATTGGTAGGTGAACAAGCATGATTGTTCATTAAAATCAACATTTTCACAACAAAGAATATCATTTTAAATAAATAAAAAAAAAATGTATTCTTCAATGAAAAACATGAATGATGTACGGATATCCAAACGTGTCAACATTGTGGAAATTGAAAATTAGATAGATCGTAGGTCCATAGAATTAACACCACCTGTGTGGATGTAATTCCTCAGCATCTTGGAAAGGAAATTCCTCCTCTCTACTTCAGCATTTGAACATATCATGATGAGTCAGAGAATTACGGACCAATCAGAAGCCGCCTTTCAAAAGGCATAGACCACATGGTATCAATTGACCAATCACGTTGCTCATTATTGGGCACAATACAAAACCGGAAGTCAGATGTGAGTTGTTTACGCGAGCCTATAATTTTCTATATTTCGACGAAAACGTGAATTTAGATAGAATTGAAAGGAAACATGTAGTGATGGACACTATACACATATTTTAGAGGCTTTGAACAATACGTTCGATATTTTGTGGGACGTCTTTTCCGTAATTTGACGTCCAAATGACGGCTGGATTGCTCGCTATCTATAACCATGGTCAAGCAGCACTGCAGACGCAAGTCTTCTGCTTTTCCCCCACACTCTTATTATGAGTTCTAAAGATCCAAACCTGTGAGATCATCCATCCCTCAGTTGCAGGGGGTACTTAAATGTCTGATTTGGTGCTGGAAGGGTCTCTGCCCTGCATGTTTTATGTGTCTCCCTGGTCCAACAGCACAGCTGATTCAAATAAACTCTGCTGCTAACTTTGCAGACATTTGATAATGAGTCAGTTGAAAGAATCCAATTTGGTGCAAAACAGAGAAATCAGCTCGGTGCATGACCGGAGTTCATCAAAACCAGATTTGGGAAACACGGTCAAAGAGCAAGGTAAGAAAACTAATCCACCTAAGCTGCTAAAGCTTGTGTTCTTGAATTAAAGCAGGTAGTGCAGCCAATTTAGATATTTAGATTTCAACACATTTTCAAGTTATGACTTATCGATGGCAATAAATTGTTCTTTATTTTGGTGTACATTGCAGAAAAGTAAAGTTCCTTATCGGCTCACTGCAAACGGATGAAGTTTATCCCTAGATTAGCTCTCTCTAATGTGATTCAACATCATGAATCATTTGTCCGACAGCGTTAGCAGAACTGGATGTAAAAGCTGTTTTACTCAAAATTCAACTCAGAGAAGGTCAGGCTCTTAAAGTCTTCTGCAATCCTAGATCTGCCTGGCAGCATGGCCTCATGAAAGCCAGCATGTAAAGAAAAAGTGAGAAATGTGTTCTCGCTAACCCCCCGGCAGGGACGAGTTAACTCGGTGCAGGAAAGAGGTCAGATGCCAAACACTCGGTTCTTGATAGGATCAGGTTCGAAAGTGCGGCCCAAAGTCTGCAGAGACTTAAAATCAAGGCCAGCAGTTTGACTGCTAAGGTGATCTGCTTCTTCTCTTCTGAGTTGGATCACATTATTGCAAACTGTTGAGTCCCTTATGAGGTGATGGTGCAGGCATCTGCAGCGTCCCCAGCATGCATTTGTCATATGCTGCAATCGTGTTTGTGTTGTCAGAAAGACGAAAAGTCAAAAAGACTGAAAGTCATGATGATTATCATGGCCAAATCATTACTGTGGTTTTCATGTTCCTGTAAATCCCAGTGGCGTATATACAGAATCTTCCTCTTTATCCACTGACTTTGAATCTGAACAAACCCAGTGACTCACGAAAACCAGAGATCACTGTGAAACAAGCCTTTCCGCTGCTGTTTAAGACAAGTTTTCTTCAAGCACGCAGCCCAACAAATGTCGCTGTAGATGATTGTAACAGACTTGGAAAGTAGCAGAAGTTGAACCATGCAGAGTGCACAAAAATGTCAAATGAATGTCAGTGTCTCAGAGAAGACTTTATAGCTGCGCTCCATCAATGGTACCTCTTGTTCTGCTGGAGTAGCCCTGCCGTCCGAGCAGTGGGTGGGACCTCGAGTATCTTCTTGTGCTTCCAGCAGGTGGCCGCACTCGAAAGCGAGCCGCTGTTCATTTCCTGAAGTGGGATAAAGCCATCACATCTGGACGTATGAGCCCGGGTTTCGGTCTAAATGTGGAACCGATCTATAGACGGTTCCACTGAGCTGCAGCTTAAGCTAAGCTAAGTGGATGAAACAGAGTGGGCTCCGTACATCTTAAAGAAAATGCTGAGCAATCATCCTACGTTTGCTAGGCCAGGCTAGCGCTTAGGAAGCGTTGCTTGTTGCTGGAGGTTGTGTTCAGTTGTGGTGTTAAAGGAGCAATTACCTCACAACAGACCATATTTATGCGGTTTCAACAAATAACAGACTATTACGGCCTTAAGCACACAAAGTGAGGGAACTGGTAATCTTGTAACGCTTGACAAATATGTAAAGAACAACAACACAACTACTGGGTATGACCATGTTTGACCTTTAGGACATTTAGATAATTGAGAATGGGCTACGGGGGGGTTTGCATGTTCCCCCTGTGCATTTGTAGGTTTAGTTCAGGTTCTGCCTCAAAACATGCGTGACCCTCAGCTGATCTACGGTGTGTGTGTCTCTGTGTTTGAGCTGGACTGGCAAAATGTTGACGTACTAATATATTTTGTTAAAACACACATTTTCTTAGAATAGAATGTGATTTTAAGTAATTTCACAAGTTCCAACTATGAAATAACCAGAAAAGGAAACGGAATATTTAAAGGAAAAATAGTTTTATTCCTGCACATGAACAAAGACTTCTACCGGTATTTATAATCCCCGTGACAATCATTCCTTTGTCTTTCTTGAGGATGCCAAGTCTGACGTTTAATTGAAAAATAATTCTCAGCCTGGCAGTAAAGCATGACTGGTGGATACATGAATGTGGATCGTGCTTCATCGTCTTCACCACAACGATTTACATGTTTCACTCAAGCCCATTTACACAATGTTTCAAGTGAAATCACATCATTCTTGTGTTTTAGTTTACGAAAAGTTTGCGTATGAGCAGTAGTAGCGTTTCCACTGTCTACTTGGAAACTGATTTGGAGCATTTTCAGAAGGTTCCACTTTGGGATTTTTTTGTCAAAAAGTTGTGTTTTCAGTGTCTCTGAGCGCCGTTGTCGTGTAAACACACTCCCAAAATGCTCCCATTTTGCGTTTTCACTTGAAAACATTGTGGCGTGAACGTGGCTCTGAATGCTGGGTGATAGAGCAGAGTGACGACGCCACAGTCAAAATGTTCAATCTGTTAATCTGGAAGTTCCCCAGCTTTGCCTTGCAGCGATCGGTTGTTAGAAGAAAGGGTTAAAGAACAGAAACAATTTGCAGGAAATTCAAGGACAATGACAGGCTTGTCATTATAAAAGAGATTTGTATGTCTGACTTTAAAGACTTTGAAGGGACAAGAAACTGCCGGAGGTTGGTGAAATCAAAACACTTATATCAATGTCCCTGATGTCAGTGCGTTCTAAGTACACATTTGATAATGACTGCACAGAATCCTAAAGTGTTATTTATGCGACACGAGTTCTCAATGGTTGTTCAAAACTGTTGCAGTGAGTTAAAAGTGACCAATTTATTCCGAGCAGCTGCTTTTTTGATGCTGAAATAGACGATTTGGTCTTTTTCCCTGTCAACTGTGCATCACTGGTTGATGGCAGGTAGCTCAGCTGCTACGGACAGAAACACTAAGAAAGTCTGGTTCCGCTGAAATCGAAGGAAATCCAACATCTGACTCTGTCTCGTTCATCCAGGGTTTCTCATAACAAAGTTTTATAAAAAGAAATCTGACTCACAAAGTCATAATTTGATTAGAGCACTTTGACTCGATGAAGATAAAAATGTCAGCACAAGTGATTTGATGATTAGATTATGTATCTCGTGAGTTGTGCAAAACACGGGGCCACACAGAACCGAAGCTTCAGATATGTGACGTTTACAGGCGATCAGTGAGTCATTTTGAAAGTAAATAGGATAATTGTATAAACACACACTGTAATTAATCCTTGTCTACGACAATATTAAAGCTTTGGAGCCTATTTGCTGTAATTAGACTGTTCCTAAAGGATAATCAAATGTGGACTTGGATGACGATACACAGTTAGTTGTTGATCTTTTGTAACAATTCTGCTTCCTGCTCAGAATCCATCTGATATTTTACAAAGAATTTAATAAAAGAAGTCACAAGTTTTGGAAACGGCTATAAAAATCAGATAAATTGAATTAAATAAAAACAAAACAAGCTTAAAAGTAAAGTCAATTCACCTATGAAATTTTCTGAAAAGTCGAAAATGTCTAGAGGATGTTATGGGGTAAGCATGTGTCAAACCACAGCGATTTAAGAAGAGGAGGTGTCAATGACTTTGGATGCTCCAAGGTGGAGTTTGCACACTCTTTCTGCCCCCATCTGGACTTTTATCGAAGTCTTTGGACTATTCTCAGCAGAGATTATCGGGTTAACTGCTGAGTCCGAGTGTGTGGGCCTGTGTCTCTGTACTAACTGCATTACGCTGCATTGCACCCGTTACAGCAGGCGGAGAAGATAGATGCACGTAAAGAACCACTTCAGAATCAGAATCAGCTTTATTATGTTTAACACGCAAGGAATCTGACTTTGGTAGACTGTGCTCTCTTTGTACAATGTAAACTTTAAATATTAGCAATAAGCAAAAAATATAAACAAGAAATTGAAGACTAATACGTACAAGACGAAATGAGATAATAATGCAAAAAGGATCAGGAGGTAAACGTGAGGTAATTAACTTCCCGTATTTACATTATAAAGTGCATTCACAGTGACAGTTTTGTTCAGTTCATTAACCCCTTAACGCCTAAAAATATTTCCAATTCTGGAAAAAAAAAAAAAAAAAAAAAGTATTTGTTTTTGCTAAATTCGCAACAATCGGCATCAAGGGGTTAATCACACACATAAAGATTAAATTGTCACAAAAAAGCTGAAAATCTTTCCGACGTGGCTTTTACCAAAACAACAATAGTGTGTGAGTGTGTGTGTGTGTGTGTGTGTTTTTTTAAGTAAAGTGCTCACAGATGGCCTTTCCCAGTTGCAGCAGCGTGGGGACTGAAGGATTCGGGGCAGGAGGAAGAGGGCGGTCAGTAAAAAGAGAGGCAGCGGCTCGTCCCCGTGTTGGGAAACAGAAACTTATCCGTCCTGACGTGGGCCTTTCTCGAACAAGCCTTCGTTTTCTCTGTGTGTCATGCCTGAAACCGTGTTTTGCTGCTCTCGTGTAAACAAACAGGAGTTTTTAAGAGTTCAAACAGCTGCATTCTTATTGAGTGAAGTCATTTCATCCAGGCTCTGGGTCTTGGCGCGACGCTGTGGTTGACAATATGAATATGATAAGAACTGAAAGATAAGAGAGAAGTACTACTGTTGTTGCAATTATGGGCCCACAGCCACTTCAGCACTTTGTCTTAAGTTTTCTTCAGTACTTTTGTTCAGGAAGTCCTCAATTTGAGCTCGTCTGGCTTCATTTATGACCAGAACGGTGGTTTAATGGTTCTGACTTTGACCTGAATGGTGTGAGTCATGGCCTGGGTTTTCATGTTGTCCCTCTGCGTTGTCTTAGTTTCTCCAAATAAAAAAAAAAAAAAAAAAAAGACAACAACAACAAAAAAGTGGTTATTTAAGGTTACATTTACACAGCAGTTGAACTGAAATCAAATCGTTTTTGCATTTCCATTTCAGATCAGTTTCGCATGTGGGCAAACGTTATTGTTTTCCATCGATTGTTGTTTGCGTGCGCAGTAGCAGCATCGTTGAAAAGTTCCATATTGGGAGTCGTCGTCAAAAGTTTCATTTTCAGTAATCCTGAACACTTGTTGTGTAAACAATCTGTTTCCCCCCTGATGGTGACCTGTCCATGAGGTACTCTGCATTTGCCCATTGGTGTCATTGGGCTGGATGGTTGGTTTCATGGAGGGATGAATAGATGTTTTGCTCGGCACTTCCACTGAAGGTGTGAATCTGTCTTCAGAATTTTTTTTTTTTTTTTAACTACATTTGTTTCCTGGAGACTTATACAGATCAGTCGTTTCCTTTAGTTTCCAGTCCTCTCATGAGAAGCCGCTCTGCTGTAGGTAGAGCGTCTACGTATTCAAGAGCAGAGGTGTAAATGTGTTTTTTCCATTTTGTGTAAAAGTTTTGTGTGTTTGTGTCGGTGTGTGTGGCGTTGCCAGGGGACAGACCTCGAAACAAGACCTAAAACTATTTCTACAGGCCATTTCCTCTGCTGGTATGAACCCAGCCCCTTAAATGAACTTCACTTCAACTAGATAAGCTGCAGTAGAAGTGTTTTAATCTCACCTTTTCTTAAAGCCCTGGTTATACTGCCTCATGTCTTTACCGGCAGCCGGGGGAGAGGCAGAGATGCTTCTGGGGGTTTTTTTTCTTCTTTTTTTTTTTTTTTTTTTTTTGTCGTGATTTCATTTCAAGCTTCAAAGCTCAGAATTTCAACACGTGAGGAAGTTTTAGATGACATAGGTAGGAAGGAAGCAGGCACTCTTTATTCTGTTTCCCTGTGGGAGGCTTTGCAGGGGGCAGCTGCTAAACACAGCTGGAAAGGCGTGTAAAATGTACTTTTTATTCAGTTATTGTCTAATGAAATCTTTCTGATTGATAAAATCACATTTCCACTGAAATCTACAATACGATGCGCAAATTAACAGATTTTTGTTGATATTCCCGTCCATGGGGTAACTCAGAAATAGGAGAATTTTTGAAGAGGGGAAAAAAAAGCTAAATAGGAAGCAGACAAGCCTAACAGCTGGCCAAAAGAGGGGGAAAAAGAAAAGAAGGTTTTAGGCCTATGAGGAGTTATAAAATGGAAATGTGCTTCACACATGAGGAGCACAGCTGCATACCATCCTCCAGTGATTCATTTCCTTTGATTTGCCTCATTCTTATCGCCATTAGATCAATCAGTCCAGACGACCTGCACTGACGTGGCCTCTCCTTTTCTCAATCTGGATCCTCCAGCACTTCAGCCCACTGCAGAACAGTGGAGTCCTAAAAAGTTGTGTTTTACAAGGGTTGAAGTTATAAATGGATCAGATTGAACAAAGTCAAAGGAGACTTTTGTCGGAGACTTAACCTGCTGGCTTTAATTTTAAACAGTCTTGGAACTGAAATAGAGTAAAAGAAGTAGAGGGACTTTCATGACTTTGTCTCTGTGTCAGATCCACTTCTGGCTATTTGAAATACAAATGATCACTAAGTCACACATCCTCTCATCTCAGCGACCTCTATGACACAGCCGTGCGAACGTGATCGGACCCGAACGGTTTCAGACCTCAGACCGCAGAAGAAGCAGTTGACAGAAGTAAATATGGACGCCACGCCGGTCAGCACCAGGGTTGCCAGATGTGACTCACTGTTTCCAGCCCAAACAAGGTAAAACCCACACACCTCAGTAAAAACCAGTCCAAATCTCAGCCTGCGTAGGAATCATGTCAAAGCCAGAAAAGTATTATATATGTGTAATAAAGAACACGCCATAAACACACAATTGCAGGAAATAAACAAAGTTAAAATATAAGAGAACTCGACTCCCCAATTGGGGGATACCGCCGTATCTGGCAACACCTGTCAGGGTTCTTATGTGCAAGCAGACAATATATCTCGGCAGCATGACGAGGAAAAGAGAAGAATAAGGAGAATCAGGAAGAAATAGAGCACAGCTTTTAACATATTGACAGAGCCGCTTCCTCCGGCGCTTATCCGTGACGTCAGTGACGAAGCAGTCGACGTAGAAAAAGAATCAAATTTGAGCTTTCACATGGAAACAGAACAGGTCAATATGAGTCACTGTGAGTAAAAAAATGAATTGGGTCGCTTTTCCCTGCAGTGTGAACGAGGCCTAAGTTAGCAGTCTGGGTCATACAGACCAACAGCAAACTGATTAAAGACAAGTTTAAACGTATGTTAGTTATCCTTAAAGATATGAAAGTATGGCTTGATTGCAGTCACTGTGGATTGTGTTTGAGAAAAAGGTAGATCGACAAAATTTGTCACCCAAGTCCGTCATTTTCATCTCATGTCAGAACATCGACTGCTCGTCTTCCTGCCTTCGTCCGTCCAGCTGGTTTCTACCTGACTGGCCTGTGATTCCAGCGTCATGTGGTTCAGTGAAGGTCGTCTGTGTGGTGGGTGTTTGTTTCTTTGTTTGTTTGGGGCTCAGTAATCAATCAATCACAATTCCTGAATGAAGGTTTGTTCTATGACCGTCTTATTATTCTAATACTCTCGCCCCTTTGTGAGATGTTCCTCATTGTTTTACTTCAGTTAATGAAAAGCCACTCTAGGAGATTAAAGGGCTCCAGAAGGATTATAATATAGATCATTATATAAAAGCGTATTTGATTATGTTGTGTGGAAATCGTTCAAAAAACTAAAAACAATATAGAACTTGTGAAATATATTAATTAAAAACGTATAAATTTAAAATAAGATGTTTTATGCAGAATTCTTTTTTTCTGAGCCCTTTCTCTTAAATCTTAAATGTTTGCTATTTTTGAAATGTGAGGTGTTTTGGAAGGTAATTATCGCCATTTGTTGGCGTCGTTAAAAGCTTTGTAAACCTGTGAAATGTGACCCCGTAAAACATCAGCGTCCTGGGTAGCCCAGAGCAGCATGTGGACATGCAGAGGTTTTCAATTAGCTATTGTGTCAGAAGAAAGATTTCAAAAACTTTCACCAGCCAGCTTCAGTCTTCATCAAGTCGCTAGCTACATTCAAACAGCAGGCCAATAGTGCCCAAATCCAATATTTTTGCCTTTATGT
>OMNM01006266.1:10951-33375 GCA_900302745.1 Parablennius parvicornis
GTGGACGCCGTCAGGTGGACCGGCCTGTTCGCCCGCTACACGGCGTCGGTGTTCGACTCCGTCTGCAGACTCCTGCACTGGGGGAAGAGGAAAAGTGGAGCCAGAGAGATCTGCCCAGGCTCCGAGGTGGAGCCTCGGTGAAGGACCGACGAGGAGGAGGAGGAAGAACTACGAGGCCTTAACCAAGTCACACAAACAATGCTTTTGATATTTTATTCATCTGTAGCAGTTCTGTTTATACGTATTGTGATACATTGTGTATGAACTGTTACATGCAGGTATCACATGTGGAACAGGGTAACAGTTTAGAGTCCAAAATGTTTCAAAGAAAGATACTGTACGCTTGTTTTTGTTGAGTTTTCACTCCAAATTCAAAGTAGGCTTTAAACCAGGGGTGTCAAACATAAGGCCCACCTGCCAGCCAGAACAAGAGGCAAGAGGCTCCAATCCACCAAGAAAATTGTCAAAATTTCAAAGAAAATTGGATTTTGGTAAACATGGAGTTTCATTAAAATTGGCTTTATGTAGAGATTGGAGTCATTTTCAGGCCTAATTGTTTGGTTTTGTGGCGATATAGACGTTTTTATCAGATACACTCTGCACCACAACAAAGAAAAACGTCAATTAAAAAGACATTATAGCACTATTTTACCGATCCGAGCCCCTGAACAAAAGTGTGTTTGACACTACTTGTTAACAAACTGTGTCTTCTGTTATTTTTTTTGTGAATGCAGCTCAGTTTCCTGCCGTTCATTTTTGCATTAGAAGTTAGAGAAGCGGATTGAAACACTTACATGGTCACAAAGTCTCATTTCAAAACCAGTGCCAAACAAAACTGAAGTTACTTAACATGGTCAGGAAAGTCACTTCTGTCTGTGACATTCAGACATTTCTGACCAAGTCTTGCGGTGAAATGTCTTGTTTTTTAACTTGTGTTTACTTTTCTAGTAAAACTTTGCGAGCACTTATAGAATGAAGCTCAAACACTAACATATCTGGATTTTCTATAAGACCACTGCGACATGAATATAATGTCTTCTTTTCTGGTGTTTGCTTTGTGAACTAACAGCTTCCTGCAGTGTTTTTGAATGCATTTAAACGAAGTCACGTCTTCTTGGTTTTAAGCTGTGGTATCCAAATATTCTCTCTCCTACGAAGTCTGTTTGATTGATCCCGTTTGATTGGGGAATTAAACACAATTAAAGCTGCAAATAACCAAACTGATCCTAATTTTTGATATTCTCAAATGTCATAAAACAGGGAAATCCACCAGTTTTTCAGGAACAACTGGCAGAAATCTCTTGAACGCAGCTCAGTTTTGCTCCCGGTGCTTTCTTATGTAGTAATATGTTATGTTACTGGCTAGCACTTACATAGAATGAAGAATGAGCTCTAACATGGTGAACATTTGTATTTTATGTCTTTTATTGATACAGTTTCATATGAAGCCACTGATGTTTTATTATTTGATGGTATTTGCTTTGAGCTAAAGCAGCTTTTTTGAAGTTTCAAACGCTAAATCGGTCTGTGATATCCAAGTATTTTCACTGAATGTTGTTTCATCGGGGAATTAAACACCAAAACAAATGGATCAATCCAATTTTTATGGTGTCAGATGTTACGAGAAAACATAAATCCATGACAAGTCATAGAAGAAGAGGTTCAAACGGTTAATTTCTGTTATTTTTTCGTGAAGTTTTGTGCTCCTGCTCCATGTACTGTAGAGGAAACATACTTCAAACCAAGTCTTATCTTTCTCCGTATACTTTTGTAGCAATGTGAATGTTTTACTCATAGAATGAAGTATGAACACTAACATGGTCAGTATATTGAATGCTTATTATTTTTTTTTAACAAAATGCACTCTAATGTCATATAAGACCAATTAACATGTATTATTTTCTGCTATTTGCTTTGAGATCTAACGGCTTCCTGCAGTGTTTCTAAAATAATTCCTCCTAATCAATCTGTAATGCCTTCTCATATTCAGTCTGTGGTATCTGAATAAAACCCACTTCTGCTAAATCTGTTGGATTAATCCTGTTTAATTGGGGGATTACACACGAGTCAAGCTGCACGGAGCTGGATTAATCTGTCTTTGATTGGTCTAAATGACTGAAATCCACCATGTATTCAAATCTGGAGAGGGACCTTTTCTTCATCTATTTTAAGTTGCATTCAGGGAGTAAATACAGAACAAACTGCACAAGAATGAGTGGATACAAGAATAAAATGAATACATAAAAACACATACATGTTATTTTAAAATAATGACTTATGTCAATAAAATTGAACTAAATCTGATGATGTAATCAATAAAAAATCTATTATTGTGATCATAATGACACACATTCACTGGTTGTTTCATGAGAACATTCCATAATTTAAATATATTTAAAAAAGAAAAAACTAGAAATGCAGAAGTTACTAATACTTGGCCGATCAAGGCTTACATTTCCTCCACTTTGTTTCTACAGTCAGTGGTTTCTAGAGGGTCGGACCAGTTGAATAAAATAATAAAACTCAAATATTTACACTGATTTCAGTGTGTAGAGATTCGGGTAGTTGATGAAAACACACAAATGTCATGATGCTGCTGCTTTTACTGGTAAAAAATAGTTCAATGTATGAAAATTATGTTTTTCATTTGTAGAATTTGTTTAATTTCACAAACCTGATCTGAAACGTCCTTTCCAGACTGATATAAGGTTGGTTTTTTTTCTGCTAATGCAAATGTATTAGCAATAAGGGATTTTATAGAATAGTTATTAAACTTTAGCTGCTGCATGATTGATCAATCAAGTCTTTGTGAGGCGTTTGGGCCTAAAACAGTTTGATCCACATAAATAAATCAGAAACAGATGCTCTCATGGTGAAATTAAACTGACTAGACCCTCAGGTCGGCCATGTTTGACTCTCAGGCTGTAGGTTTGTTTTCAAAGTGACTGAAGTGAGGAAACATTTCAGATGGAGGACTGCGCAGCGGGGTGACGTTCTCCAGCAGACTTCAGTTACGTAGCGTGTTGATGTTCTCCGGCAGCATTTAAAGTTGCGTGCACACCTGGTGCCGGGCATCGTGCGTCTCCATGTGAGGGATGAACGGCATCTTGCATCAGTCAGCACATATGAAGGAACACACAGCCAGTGTGCCCTTTCCAATGGGCAGATTAAGACGATCATCTGCATGTTTGTCTGGATTACAGATGGTGATTAGACCCAAGAGAAGAGTCTTGAGGAGGAGGAGGAGGAAGAAGGGGGGGCGTGGATCGCCTTGACCCCAGACAAAGCTACAAAAGGCCCCGTCGGGCTTCTTCTGGCACCTTCAGAGCCCCGCCGCCGAGTGACTGTGGAGAGGGACGAGCCTCTTGCTTCACAGTAGACCCGCCGGGCTGCGAGATGGGAAACTCGACGGGCAGCACCGTGGACGACCTGCAGGCCGTGGAAATGCACCTCTGGTACAAGAAGTTCATGACGGAGTGTCCGTCGGGTCAGCTCACCCTGCACGAGTTCAAGCAGTTCTTCGGCCTGAGGGGCCTGGACTCCGAGGCCAACGCCTACATCGAGCAGATGTTTCGAACGTTCGACATGAACAAGGTGAGACCCGGCAGAAACTCACCGAGAGGCTTTTTGAAGGAGTTTTAGGTTTAAAAACGTGGATTCTAAACGTGACGAGGATGCAATGAGACTTTCTTACAATATGTTAAATCAAAAATACTGCATGTTCAACTACAGGTTGA
Source organism: Parablennius parvicornis (assembly GCA_900302745.1). NCBI lineage: Eukaryota > Metazoa > Chordata > Actinopteri > Blenniiformes > Blenniidae > Parablennius > Parablennius parvicornis. Next base: position 14,689 of record OMNM01006266.1, read on the forward strand.
CGAATAACGGACTTTTTTGTGTTAGGCAAAGTTTTCTTTTTATATAAAGCACTTTAAAATTTATTTTTAATCCTGCAAACGTGTTCACAAGAACTTTTATTGCAAAAAACAAAAATATGTTTTATTCATATTCAAATTTTTCATCTTTTAAAGGTTTTTATTTTGGGATGAAAGTTGCAGCTTTTGATTATATAATAAGCTTTTTGTGTCTGTTTTAATTTGATTACAAAAAAATTAATCAGTAAAATATTAATCGACGCACCAGAAGATGATAATAAAAGAGCTTTATATTCAAAACAGTTTTGTACCTTAAAAAAAACAAGAAAGAAATAATCAGAATGATGCCATAGTAAGCTGAAACATTGGAAATAGGTTAAATAAAAGCAATCAAATATGAAAAGAATTGTAAATTCAGTACAATACAATACAATAGACTAAAAAGGGAGAAAAAAAAATAGATGATTGAAGACGGTCCTTAAAGTTTACTATTTTATGTGCTCAAAATGCAGAGATGTCATTTAAATAAAAAAATGAACTTAAATTAACTCCACATTGGTCAATAACATCTTTGGAGTTTAACATTTTTTTTAACTTTTAAATCAAAGAAATTATTTTTCTGAAAATAGTGTTTGTTGTGTTTTTCTGTCAATTTCTCTATTTTGATACTAGCCACCATTTAGCCCTGTACATATTAATATTTAAATTTCTTACTTTATTGTCATTGTCCTATTGATATTTTAACCCTACGATACAAAGAATCTCCCTCTTGGAAATAATAAATATATGAGTTTTATTCTGGTGTTTTGCTCTTATGGCTGAATATGTATAACAACACAGAATAAAACAGAGTTCAAATACCAGTAAGAATAAGTTAATCAGTATTAAGACGGATAGTTGGAGAGTTAATGAGAATAAACTCAACTCTTATTGGTGAACAAAGTTGATCACAGTTAATTGCAGTTACATTTTCTGACTTTTTATACCTAATGTCCTTAAACTTTTATAAAGTAGATATTTAGAAGTAATACTCTGGAAACGTCTGACTTTGATTTTAAAGTCAATGGTTTTTAAGTTATTCTGTCAGATACAACGATCAGGAACATAAATATGTTCTTTATAAAACTGTTTTCAAATTCTTGTTTTTCCAGTTCCCTTATTGATTGATTTACTTTATTTTCCTCTTATTTACTTGCTGAACAGTTGATTTTATATTATTCAATCTGCTGGAAAAAGATTTCCTGATTAATATTTTCCATGTTTCATTCCTTAAATGACCTGCAGACAAATGTAATCGATGTTCAAATCGGCAAAAGATTGTTAAACTGATTCAGGAGGTGAAGTGCAGAAGTGACGAGGTCATGGCTGCAGGTGCATCTAAATTTAGATCATCACAGAGGTGGGGATGATCTCTAAACGCTGAGATTATCATGCAATAGTGACATGGTGGAGATGGGAGATAATCCTCCCTCCAGCACACTTTGTTTCCTCTGAGAGACACACGTGATGTCGAGGACAGTGATGGAAAGATGTTTGGTGCTCTTGTTCCCCCCCCCTGGCAGGACGGCTACATCGACTTCATGGAGTACGTGGCCGCGCTGAGTCTGGTCATGCGGGGAAAGATGGAGCACAAGCTGCGCTGGTACTTCAAACTGTACGACGTGGACGGAAACGGCTGCATCGACCGCCACGAGCTCCTCAACATCATCAAGGTGAAGCTCCAGGCTTAAACATTCACAGCCAGAGTGGGAAAAATGAACTGGGAAAGTGGGAAAAGTCCCAGAAACTGGCTACGTTGACTTCACAAGCATGTCTTTATCAGAGTATTTACTTCGTCTGATCATTATTGTTTGTCATTTACATTTAGATATTTTGTGCCCTAATCCCTCCTCCTCTTCCTCCTCTTGCAGGCCATCCGAGCCATCAACGGGAATGAAAACCACGAGACCACAGCGGAGGATTTCACCAACAGCGTGTTTGACAGGATCGATATAAACGGCGATGGTGAGTGGGAGGGAAATGTCAAAACACGAAAATGAAGACGAGAGAAAAACTTTGTAAAGAGATGGAGATGCTTCGTCTGTGTGGCGTCTTCCAGGAAATTTTGAGCAGTTTTAGAATTAGACGGGATGATAACAGAGCTGAACAAGTGTTGACGACCAAGCCAACACAAGAAAAGACTTTTTTTTTTAAAAACAGGAGGAATATGCACGATTGTTAAACCGTTGTAGTAAAATCCAAACCTGCTAAGACTAACTAGTAACTCACTACACCCTCTTGTGGTCCAAAGGGGTATTACAAGGCAGATGAGGCGAGGATCGTTGTGTATTTTCACTCCAGTCCTGTGGCACGAATTATGAAAGTCTTCAGGATTGTACTAAAACTGTTGTTTTCTTAACTCTGCTGATTATTTTTCATTTAATTTAGTAAATATTTGAATCTGAAAACATCCACAGAATATGAAATACTGTTTCAAACAACAACTTAGCCCTTCATGGGCTCTTAAATTAAGTGTTTTCACTGTTAAGTGCTCTTAAAAGCTATTTCAAGACTTTCTTTTAACTTAACATTTTAAATAAATTTTAAGTGAAAACCAATAAATATTTTATCAGATCTGAATAGATGGAGAGTGACGTTAAACCCTGGTGTTTGTCCACAGGTGAGCTTTCCCTGGATGAATTTGTGGCTGGCGCCCGGAGTGACGAAGACTTCATGGAGGTGATGATGAAGAGTGTGGACCTGAGCCACATCGTGGCCATGATCCACAGCAGGAGGCGCAGTGTGTAGGAGCCTCCCTCTCCTCCTCTCCTCCTCCTCCTCCTCATCCTCATTCAGCACATGGCCTCTGGTAACGGGGTCGTTCACAGACTGGAGACTTCCATTAAGACTGAATCCACTTTGTCATGAAGCGTCGCCAACGGAGACGCAGGTTCAATCTGTGCACTTTAAAGAGGACGAGCCGGCCCGGGCTCCGCGGGCGGCGCATTGTCCTTGTCTAATGACTAAGGCCATCTCAGAATGAGGGTTGATCCTTCAGACAGTCCATTTACCCCCCCAGATACCTCCAGGGATCCAGGAGTGGCAATTACATGCTTTTAAAACTTTTTTTTTCCTCCATCAAATTACTTAAATCTGTGTTTTCCCACTCTCCTGTCAGCGGCTGTAAGAGGAGCAGGTCAAAATCTCCCATGTTTACCTTTTATATGTCATTTCTTAACTCTGAGATTATTAAGAGGAAGATGAATGTGAAAAACAGGCTTGTTGTGGTTTTGTATCTGTTCTGTATGTATGTGTGTGTTTTTTTGGATGAATTATTAAGCTTCCCATTTGGCTCTTGTTGTTTCTTGGCTTTGCTCGTCTGGTGCCTTCTGACTGCAGGATGTGTTTGGTTCAGCTTCTGCTTATTTCTACACAAAAAATGAACAATAAAAACACTCTAAGAACAATCTGTTCTCTTTCTGTGTCGTTTGGAACCCTATTGTAAGCTTGATGGTGTGTAAAAAATAACTTAAGTCGCAATCAGTATTTTAAAGTAAGAACGTATTGTTACTTTAAAGCTGCAATAAATGAGAATTTGAAAAGTGTGGTTCAATTGTTAGGCTGTTGAGAGCTGTGTTGTTTTCATATCTGCTCATTGATTCATTCAGTTTAGTCCATAAAAATTTGTTCACTCGCAACACACTCCTCTGGCACAACGTGGTATGACAAGACCGAAAGGAAGAGTGCTAACGGTGCGTTCCTGTCTCTTCACTTGAGTCCTGTTTACCTTCTGACTGAAGAAGATACGCCTCATTAATCCTGCACTGACTCCGTCTTCCTGACAACAACGTGAAACACGTACAACTGTGAGAAGAAGAAAGACAGTAGTTTTAGTGGGATTGTAGTTTTTCTGATGCATTAGCAGCTTTAAATCAACATCATTTTGCCTTAGGGGCTCTTTGCTAATATTTATCTTAGCTACTTCTTCTCGCCTTCATTAGCTAGTAAACTGTTTTCTTATGATAACATCCAGATTAGAGCATCTTCCTCCAACTGATCCTGTGCAATTAAGTCTAAAGTCACACAAGTAGCTTGGATTAGATTTCATGTCATTTGTAACATTGGAGGTTATAATGGTAAATAGATCGATGTGTGCCAGATATAGACAATTATTTTGAGGGAAGTGGTCAATATATTTGCTTTGTCTTCATATTTATCCTGGATTCACCCATAGAAGTGTGTGTGTGTGATTTTTTTTTTTTTTTACCCTCTTTACATAATTTTTTTTTAAATCTCAGTAATTGAATTCATCTTAAGAGACAATCATTCAGGCTTCCTTTATGACAAATCACATCCTGGAAGAAACAGTTTTGTAGATTTGAGACAACTGAAAGTGATCCAAGACGTACATTTGAAAGTAAATAGCCACAATAGCTTTACTTCAATGCAACATTTTATCTAAAAGTTGCTTCAAACTGAAATCAACAACCACATAAACTGGCAGTCGTCCGTTCAGTCCATAAAATCCTGTGACTTTGGGTAATTTGACTCCCTTGCCCTCAGACAGATCGTAAAAACACAACCGAAGAGTAAAGTCCCACCTTTGAGCAAGGACGATGATTCACCTACACGGTGCCAGCATCGCTCCACGTCAGGATAAAAACAGGCGTCTCTCTGCTGCAGTGTCGATTAAACTGAGGAGATTCATAAGTACTGTCAGAGATTAACATGTTTCTACAGCCAATCTTATATTTTTACAAAGATGAATCAATATAGTTTTGAAGTTGATCATTTTTTTTTGTTTATTCTGTACAAATATAGATAACATAGATAAGCCTATCCGTCCACCACAAGGGGGCAGCAACATAATTAGGCTCAGATCCAACAACAGAGCTCTTTGTGGCAGCAAGTCAGGAAATCTTTTTTTTTGTCTTCGTCTCTTCAGGGTCACACAAAGTCGTAGAGATACTTGACGATTTCAAAGTTCACCGTCCTGGAAGAGAGACGGCAGCGTGTTTACAGTCAGTGTGAACACAGGAGGAGAGAAACGGTTCTGAACACTCACCTAGATATGGCGCATATGAAGTCCAGAGAAACGGAACATTTGTACTTGGGGGCGTCGAGCTGGTCGTCGTGGCTGACCTGAGCCAGCAGCTGTAAGGTCACCAGTGATGAGATCTGACCCGAGAAGAGACACACCAACGTCAGCCTCCGCTCCACTTCTTCCACTTTGATGCAGAGCCACGAGATGACGAGAGCCAGTTTCACAGATATGGGTCGAGACTCATTTTATAAAACCATTTCATGCTCAGGGCCGTAAATAGATCGCATATGGGTAGAAACTGTTTTTATCTTGCTCGATTCACAGAAAATGGAGCACCTTAAACTGTGGAAAATATCCTTTAACATCCTCCAACTAAAGTGGGAACGCTCGCCTTCATTTGCTTATCTGTTATTTTTTTTTTTTTTTTTCAAAGGGGTAAATGGTGTGAAATTAATTTCTATATACTGAGGCACCCCGAGGCTTCGGCTAACTTTAGGACTAAGATTACAGTGCGGGACGAGACGAGGGAGAACATCAGACAACTTCAACTCAGAACACTCCTGCTTAGACTTTCTCATGTCTCACTGCAAAACACATCATTGTAAACAAAAGAAATCTTCTTTAATAAAAGTGCATCGGCTGTGATTTCACAACAGTATCACAGATTTCTTTTGATCCACTCTGGTGATTTCTGCCTGTGCATTCGTCAGGCATTCATACTATGAATGTAAACATCTGACCTCTCACACGCATGTAAAGTGCAAGACGTCCACACCATTCTGAGATTTTAGAGGCTGATGGTGAGGGCAGTAGCTGATATTTGCACTTTACTGTATATCCATCAACTCTGAGCGAGTTTCTTTAGAAAAGTAAAGAAAGTCATAGAATTTGAAGTCTGATTTAATTTATTCTAAAGCTCTAGAATCAAGAAAAAAGTGTGATGAGTAAGAGTTTCTTATTTTCACAGGATAACATTGAATCACTTCCAATATTAGTGGATGCTTTTAATAGAAGGAGGAGCTCACGTTGTAAATGTGACTGTTAATCTCTCACTGGATGATAGCACGGCGGAAGACTGGGAGTCGCTATAACAAGCACAGATCTGTTTGTCTGCTTTCTGGTCTTTCTAGATAATATTAAGAGTCTAGGGCTGAAGAGAAATACGCACAACCAATAGAAACACTAAACAGTGTCGCTGACCTGAGAGAAGATGCTGGCAGTCGGGGCCACCCTGCTGTCCACCACGCTGTAAAAAATGGCAAGCAGACGGTCCAGCGGGAAGGGCTTCGGGCCCAGGAGGTGGTTACTTGTCTAAAACGGAAACAGATTGTACAAACATCTTGAATAAGTTACTCTAAAACGAAAGCTTTTCAAAGAAAGCCAGAATAAAATGTTAAAGTAACGTCACCTTCTCGTTTTTCTTCAAGAACTTTGCTGTTTTTTTTATTTTTCCATGGTGCTGTTGGGCAGGAATGGCAAGTTAAGACTATTTGGGGCTTTGTTTTATAATCAAAACAAGCCACTACAAGTAGAAAGACGTGGGAATAAATATGTCAAACCTTAAGAAAGAAGCGTTTATCTGTTCGTGCAGGGTTGTAGGAGGCCAGATAAGCAGCTATCAACAGGAACTTGGAGTAATACGGCAGTTCGACGTGAGTGTGCGCCGATAAACCTTTGAAAAGACGTAACAAATCAAGCAGATCATCTGTGTGCTGTACGGGAACGAAATGTCATGAGTTTGAGGATGACTGCACGGCGTCAGTGCAGCGTGCGAGCGGCTTCACAGTTTCACATCTGCTTGGCGGTCATGATTCAGAGTTCGATACCTCTCAGAGCGCCGCTCTCCTTCTCCTCCATCTGCTGCATCTGCTCCCACTGCAGACTGAGGACAGGCAGAGGACAGTGAGACGAAAACCACATGGCCATAGTCTCGTGTGGACGTTCATTAAAGAGAGTCCCCACCTGGAAACCTCCCGGATGTAAACCGTCTGCATGGCTTTTTTCAAGTGAGGCTCGATGTTTCTCCACAGCTTGTGCGTGTCGGTTTCCTTCACTGAAAACAAGCCAGCACAAAAAAACATTAATAATAGGTCAGGGCTGAAAAAAGCAACTCTTACTTCTGAACAAAGATAAGGGAACGTGAGCAATTTTCCCCAGTTTCCCCAAAAACTCAGATGATCTGAGGTTAAAGGTCATTTTAAGCACATTAGAACTTCATATCAAATGTAATTACTGTAAATGGAGGAGCTATAATTTGACATATTCTCTTGGTAAGGTTTCCGAATTTCACAATTTGGCCGTCTGTTAATGAGGATAGCGTTGCTGTGGCTCCAACAATGTTCAAACATTCCCATCCTTTCTTATACATATAATAAAATGGGACAGGTATACGTTGTCAACATCTCTATCTTGTGAGGCAGACTGTCCACGACATGCACACAAAGCTCCAACAGAGAGAAGGAATCCAATATGGACTCTACTAAATCACCATCATAATTTCAAGCGGCAGTCTAATCAGAACAAAATGTTTACACGACACCGTTTTAATTAGATCAGTGTTTAATCTGATTATCTTCTATTGATGTAACCACAAGGTTCAGTTTAAGCAGCTCGCAATGAGCAGAACATTTATATCCTCTCTGATCCAAGTTATTAACAATGCCAATGGGTAGTGTTAATAAATTCTTTTAATAACTTCAAATGTTAAAATGATCACTGCAGAGGCGGGTGTGAACACTAACCATGAGCCTCACGTCGGCATGGCTCCTCACTAGTTGGAGTCAGAAATGCTTTGTTCTTTCATTAATTACATTTAATGAGATAAAGCAACACTTACTGCGTTGTAGGTGTTTTAAACCGTTTGTCTCAAAAGTGAGTAGGCAGCACTATTCTACATTTCAAAAAAAAGAAAGAAAAGGGTGTTTAATAACTGATTACCTTTTCCTTCGTTCAGCGGCTCACAGAACTTTGGAAAGTTGATGGCGGCCTTGTTGATAAGAAACATAGAGAAACATGGTGGATGCAACAATGAGGGAAAATCAAAGATTTCTTGTGTGGACTTGTAAGTGTGTGTCTCTGTCTGACCAGGTGACGCAGCTCTCGGAGGTCTCGACAGACCGAGTAAAAGACCCCCAGCAGGATGTTGATGTAAGACGAGTAAAACTCAGCCGAATAGGAGGGATGTTTGTCCTGGGCTAAAATCTGCTGCAGCTCACCTGCAAACACGGAAAATAAATTGAGCAGAGAATCTCATTGAGTCACTCGTGCCGAGTGCTGAATTTATACAGTGGTAATTTGTAATGCTATATTCCCCCCTGAAGTGCTAGAACAGAGTCACAGGTACAACTCACACATCTCACGCTGCATGTGGCTCCGAGTGTGCGTCACGGTTATGCAGCGTGATGTCGGCTGATGTGGCGAGAAGCGTGAGGGTGATAATACCTTTACTGTAGTCGGGGAAGTGGAGCAGCAGTGGCTCGAAGCAGCCGGTGTTTGGTCTGAATACGTCCCACACGATTTCACTGAGCAGGATGACGGTGATGTTGTCCTCCACCTGGAGACACGAGTGTTTCACGGTGTAGTAGGTTTTGTTTACGCCTCAGATGCACTCATCACTACAACCATCTTCTCTCAGAGGGTTCATATGGACTAATGGTTGTCTTTTATTCCAGTAGTGAGCACCCGGCAGGGCTGAAATGATGCAGGGAAAGCTCTAAACAGTGAGGTCATCTTTGTTTGAACTCAAGACAAGTGAAAAGTCTGGAGTTTGTTCATCCAGAGATGAGGCAAATGAAGGTCTCCATTCTTGCGGTGTTTTTATGGCTGCTGTTACCAGATTGGCACAGGAGAGTTTTAAGACCGAGGAAAGTTTGACAGTGTGTGTGTGTGAACACTCACCACAATGTGTATAAAAACACACAAGACATTGACATGAAGAGGCCTCAACCGCTCCATCGTGCATTATATCTATCTAATCTGTGTGTTCACATCATGGAGCGTCATGCTTTCAAAGCTTCAAATAGCAGTTACTTGAGAAACATACAGATGTAAACATGGTGGAGTATAAGTGGCTATGCTGAGTTGTCGCAGAAACATGATGCTCTCAAAGTCATCATGGAAGCATGATACTCTCCATGTCATCTTGGAAAGGTGGTGTAAATGTAGGAGGACTCACTCCAAACAACTAATAGACAATTTGGTCGACGTGACCAAATGTGAAAACAGCTGTAAGTTAAACAGAGGTGAGCCAAATGACTTAACGTCAACAGGCATCTGATGATCTGCCGCTGCACCTTTTTTCTGGAGGTTTTTCACCATGAGATAATTGTTTAATGGTTATTTATCACCTTTCACGGGTCTCCCTTACCAAAGAGATCTTGAACTTGTTGGAACGTTCCAGTAAAATCAAACAAAAAAAATGCCCACAATCTACCACTCAAATCAGTTGTAATTACTTCATGCTCTTGAAGCTTTTAATTAAAATGTGTCAGGTCACCCTCATTTATCACAAATTAAACAATTTTCCTTCATCGTCGACCCAACAACAACAACATTGCTGACTTGATTTTTTTTTTTTTCCCTAAAAAAAGGACGAGGTTAAACTTTCTCACCAGCTCTTGAAGACGCAGGAGTGCAGGGAGGAGACTGGCATCAGCGTCTCTCAGCAGCTCCGCTTTCTCCATCACCTGAAAAAGGGACGTGTGCATTTTACTATTATTTGATGAAATCCATCCTGTGAATGTGGAATTTCGTTTTAGGTTCTATTTACAATCACTAGTTTTCAGAGTAACAACCAAACTTTCCTGTCACTGAAGCTGGACACTGGCAGCCGAAACAATCAAAAGCATTTCCAGGCCTGCTCGATTATGAAAAGTGTCTTATTATGGTTTTTCGTTGACATGACGCGCAAATCTGATTCCGGCACTCACGATGTATCGCGTCTGCTTGGCTGGCGACTGCAGGCGCTGCTGCTTGTAGATCCGTATGAAGTCGGACATGGAGGGGCCCCGAGGGAGCAGCGAGGCGGCATCGGAGCCGAAGAAGGACAGCAGCACTCGTTCAAACAGCAGCGCCATCGAAACACATTCCACACAGCTGACTGCGACGTGAGGCAGCTGTAGAGGATGATGACAAATGACTTGATGTTCAGTTTTTTAATACAGAGTTGAATACAGACATAAAATTAATCGAGAACAAGGTATGAACAGCATAGGACGGTTTTCAGCATTGTCTAAAGTAAAAGTAAGGCTGTTTTTGTTCCTTCCAGGTTTTTGAGACACTTCATTCAATCTGCTGAGCAAAATGCCGTCTGTGCGAAATATAAACAGAAACTTCTGAGTCATGTGACGCATCCAGTGACACATTAACCCCAGGGTGTGAGGATACCAACAGGAACACAAGCTCTCCATCTGCATGTGTTATCTTTGGAAAATACATAAAACTAGCAAACAAAAGCTCCTGTCAGTTTTAAAGAGCCTGAACATCGAAGATCGCTCTCACCTCCAGCTCGTCCAGTAAAACGTCCATCACATAACTTTTCCCTGAAGCTTGGTGTCCATAGATGAAGATCGAAGGGTAGCTGTACTGCTGCGGCTGTGGGGGACAAAATCTAAATCAAAATTGAATATGCAAGCACAATCTACCCACACAGCGAACTTTAATCAGCCTTTATCAGGTAAATAAACTCGAGGGTTGCCAGTAATCAGTCATGGAACGTATACTTTTGTAATCCTTACCAACACATTTTTGGAATATGATTTAGTTTAGGGCCTTACATTTGACTCCAGGTGCTAATTTAGATTAAAAATGACCTCAACTGCTTTTAATGAATTAATTTATTAATCTCTCTATTCCACAAAAAGAGGTGTAGCTGAGTACATTAAAGACGGTCAGTGATCCATCACAGGTCTCACACAGAGAGAAGCAGTCAACTCAATTAACATAACACTTCAATAGTGACTCAGGGTTGTGGAAGGAGGCTGGAGCATGTGTAACTAACCTCTATAACCTCATATTAAAAAAAATAAAAATAACTAGATTTATTCTAATTTTGACACGAGGTGCATGCAATTACATGGTGACTTAAGAGCCAATAATCAAGATGTGGTCTGGATACAACCAGACGGTTGTTTCTCTAGTACCTCTCCCAGGAGCGATAGCAGCATCCCCGCCTGGACGTCCCTGCAGGGCAGCCTCTCCGCGACCCTACGCAGCTTCTCCCCATCGTATCCGGACACCTGAAGCAGCGCTGACATGTCGCTCTTCAACTTTCCGGCTCCAAAAAACTTTAAATGCGGACAGATAGCAACTTTCAATGGAACGAAGCCACGAGCTCCCGTATTCAGCCAAAACAACACACTCGAACGAATGCTAGCGTTGTAAGATATTCCCTGTAAACACGACAGTGCGATGTAAAGACACTCATACGTATCAAGAAACACCTAACACACTTCAAATGCAAAAAAATATCGTGTAAAGTTAGAAAAAAAAGGAAAGAAAACTCACAAGACACACTGGAGTTTCGCGCGCCTTCAGATTACGTCACTGTTGTCCGTTTTACGGCAGCCAATCAGGAGCATCTACTGAATTCTGGGTAATGTAGTTTAAATTTCAAGAATAGTTTAAACTGAAATGTAACTAATATATTGGCTGTTTTTTTTAAATAAACACACCAGTTAAAACTTCATAAATAACACTGTAATTATATTAGACTATGATGATAGATTAGCTGTAATTACCAGTAAACAGAAAGATGGAATAATCTACATGAAGATACACTTCCTCAATCAAGTGATTGTTGTGAAGCAACTTTCTTTAATAATGAATGCATGGCTTGTACATGTATGTTTCACACCCTACACATGCAGACTAAGCATAGGGCTGATTCTTATCTTGCTAAATCTAGATGTCAGCTTGTTTGATACAATAAATGCAGAGCATAATGCAAATACAGTACATATCTTTTATGAAGAAGCTGTTTTTTTTTTACAGAATATTGTAACTATGATCATATCCTATCATATCCACACATTGATGCACAACTGGAAACCCACTCAGACCCTTTTTGCACAACATTTTCTAGTGAAAACACAAATGCATTTAATCAACAATGATGCTTTGAGCAATGTTTTGAAAAGAGATCTTAGTTAATATTTTTGACAATGCTCTGGCACCACTGTGGTGTAAAAATATGAAACCCCAACTTTCTGGAAACACTCGGGCTCTGTCTACGTATAAACAACAGAAATTCTCCCACTGTGCATGTGTGCTTTCGCAATAGTAAATATTAATTTTGCACATGATCAGTACATGGACAATAACAATGTTTGCCTCCAGAATGTCATGACTCCTCGTCCATCTTCTCCTGGGATTTAGTAGTTTTATAGTTGAGACTCACTCTTAATAACAACCCATGTATAAAAACAAATAACAGCACCCACTAGCTCAGTAAACTACGTCGTTTCTGTGTAAATGGACATTCATCCCTCCTTTTTCTGAAACCAAAATGTAAAAACAATGCGTTTTCACCTGAAACGTTGCCAAATGAAGTGGGCCTAAGCCTGCCACTACAGTGGCAATTAACTCATGCTCCCCGGTGCTGCTGCTGTGAAACACATTAAAAATTAAGCTATTAGTCAATACATGCACAATAAAAAACTTGTGCCAATTAACAATTATTAATTCAGTTTGTCACCATACTGTATGTTTTGATCACCCTGCACCTGTCCAAATGAGTGCATGTACTGAAAAGCACTTGACACCCTGGTGTCCAAAGAGTCTAGAAAAGCCTCTGGGTGCGCGGTTGAGGCATTTCATTTATCAATTTCTGCGCATCCTGATGTTCCCGGTGCGCATTGTTTGCGCACTGTGCATGAAGCAGCCTGTGTCTGTTTCAGATTACGCGCCTTGTGGGACTAACACACGTCAGACTGGGATTAAGGGATGTGGGCTGGCTCTGTAATATCCAGAGTTTACCTCCAGCTCTGATTCAGGAGGATCCGTCTCGTCTCACAGAGCCGTAGCGCAGCGGCAGAGGATGGACGTTAAGGCAGAGGCAGGGTGAATCTTGTCGGTGGATGATGATTTGCGAAGCTGCTCTTTGTATTTCTGCATCCCGATGAGTGAGACACCACAGAGCTGCCAGCTGTGAACGACGGCGTGGAGAAGTTGTGCAGAAAATCGCGATCAGATGAGGCGGATGTGAGTTTTCTACAGGCAGGTTTGTAGATCCAGAGTCCCTCCTCCCCTCCACCATCTCACTCTAACCCACACATCGGAGGATGATCCCGGGGGCCCCCAGCACCACCACCATGCTCCCCGCCTCCGAGGCTGCGAAGATCTACCAGACCAACTACGTGCGCAACTCGCGCGCCATCGGCGTGCTGTGGGCCATCTTCACCATCCTCTTCGCCATCGTCAACGTGGTGTGCTTCATCCAGCCCTACTGGATCGGGGACGGCATGGACACGCCGCAGGCGGGCTACTTCGGTCTGTTCCACTACTGCATCGGGAACGGCTTGTCCCGGGACCTGACCTGCCAGGGCAGCTTCACCGAGTTCAGCAGCATCCCGTCCAGCGCCTTCAAGGCTGCTTCCTTCTTCATCGCCATGTCCATGGTGCTGGTGCTCACCTGTATCGGCTGCTTCGCGCTCTTCTTCTTCTGCAGCACTGGCACCGTATACAAGATCTGCGGCTGGATGCAGCTGGCTGCAGGTAAGGAGTGATGCTTTCAGACCACACGGGTGCAAATGCTTCCAAATCTGTTCAGACTGTATCCACACTGCAAAAAATAACATTTTGAATAAAACAGAAATGTTACACTTACTTGCAAGATACAAAGCATGCACAAACTGTCAACACATCCAGATGTTCCCGTTTCTATAGTCTAATTCAGAAACTAAACTCGGTAAAACCCTGCTTTCAAGTTTCAAAACATTATAAAACTGTCTGTGATGTAGGTGGGGCGGAAAAACGCCTTGAGGAGATAAAAACCTCAGATCCAAACAATTTACTTCTCATTAGAAAGTCTCAAAAACAGTGATTTTCAATACATAAATACAGTCTGGAAAATCTAAATTTTCATCAGTTGAACACTACAAATTCTAAATATTGTCATTAATCTGATGAAACTTGATGATGAATCTTCAAGGAAAGCTCCATACACAGGTGTGTGGATTTTCTGTAATTTGAAATATGTTCAGACACAAATTGGAAAAATGCAAATGTATCTTTTCTGCATTCAATGACAGAGGAAGGCTTTTCTCTTTGCATCTTCAAACACCGTCTGCACTTAAACACAAAGGAAGAAAGGCATATACAGAGAATTAAAGGAATCAGATGAGAAGAGGCGTGCAGTGCTGACTGAACTGCTTTCCTCTGCCTTTAATTACTTTTTCAGTCTATCTCTGAAGCAGACAAAGAAAGTGCACAGATCTTGGTTTCTATCCAAAATGATTTTTTTTTTCCAATAGTGGCACAGCTCAGCTTTAGATCCAAGCCAACCCTTACAGCACTTCTGGGAAAACAACAGTAAATATCACCTGAAAAAAGGCTTTGTCTTGCCATTTATTTTTGGGTCACTAAAGCAGAGCTGCTGTAAAATAATAGAAAATTGGATTTTTCAAACAAAAAACTGGATTTTTAACATTTTACAATTTTTGCAAGGGTGTTAAGAGTTCAAGTAGCAAAAACAATGAAAAGAAAACCTTTTAGATTACTGTCTACTGTATTGTGATATGTGAAAAACCTGCAGTGGGTATCTTTAAGTAGGTTAGGTTTCACTTAGAGATATATACCATAGCAAACATCACAAATACTGAGGGTAACTGGAAGAATTTATCGACGCAAAAACAATCATCTGTGGTAATGTGGTAATAGAATTACCAATATTGGGGTACTGATCTGCACATCACTAATATCAGAAAATGTTTCTGCATCTCAGACGTTAGTAAAAATACTCAGTAGTTCTGCTGAGCACATGCACATTTAGCTGTTGCTTGTTTGGTGATATTTCTTCACACAATAGTTGAAAATCATGTCGTGATAAAGACGATCGAATGCTGCAGCTTGTCACTTACGTCTTCGGAAAACATTTGTTTTACGTATTTTGCCTGCTGAAATAGTTTGAATAACTGAGCATGGATTTTGTCTTCATTGTTCCTGCTGTTATCATTGCAGCCAGAAGAGGGCAGCCTCTGTATGGTGTACAAATGTTCACATTTACTCGTCTCATGGTTCTTGAAAACAGAAAAGGCGTTTTTTTTCTTACAGATTGCGATATTTGATTTGTTTCTTGACAGAATTAAACGTTGAGTCAGCGAGTTTTCTGGGCTGTTGGCTTCGCTTGTATCTGGGAGCAGCCGCTGTGACCTTCGGTTGGATTTGTGCTGATAACATTGTTGAAACCTGGAAGTTTACGATAGGTGTCTTCAAATAATTGAGATCTATAGACTTTATAAATTGCAGCTTTTAATGCCTCTGAAACAAATCTTAACCTACTGTACTATTTCTTGAATAGATTACTTAGAAAAAATACTATTTTGTTGCTTTGTCAAAGGGTTTGAAGAGCTGTTCTTTCTCTGTGTCATTCTCAATGAGCCACTGTCAACAATATCCAAAGTACTGGCATGATCCGAAGCTGATGTCTCCTGTTAGGATACCATTTCATTAAACTCCTGTTTACTGGTCTTGAACTCATTAATCCCTGATTCACCCTAAAAATTTGCATTAGCCTGGGTATACCGTCCCTGTGATTAGCATTAGCAGCATCTGTTTTGTTGCTGATTTTTCACATTGTCATTAATTCACGAATCTACTTTTTAAAGTAGTGCTAACTTCAAGATTATAGAGCACATCACCACCACTTCCTTCATCTGAACTTAACATCACAATCGCATTCAGACACACTGATTTAAGGTGATTGAAACTTGAGTGTGTAGCTGTAGGAAACACGGTTTTATGGTGGGTTTTTAGAGCACCGAGAGCATGTCGACAGGTGGGTTCCAGCTTTTGTGCAGCATTTGTATGTTCTCACTGTCTTCTAATTTCTTGTCAGTAACTGAGACAACATTGACATACCGGTGCATGCGCTCATGCACACCTCTTGCAGACACACGTCTCGGAAATTCTGAGCTTCAGTTTGACAGTTGGTGCAACCTCGAGTTTCTAAACATTCTAAATGATGCTTTGCTTGACGTCCGACAGCTCGGTTTGCTTATTGTAGCCTGGAGCAACTGCTGCTGTCTGGAAAGTCTCTTCTTGCTCTGCTCTCAGATTCTGGGCCCCAGCTGACACTTTTTATCTGACTGCAATTAATCCAGTTTCACGCAGCTCTGTCTGCTGAGATGCAGCATCCGCTCTGCAAGACCTGCACGCTGATGTCTAATATTGATAAGTTTCTCTTTAAAATCTGAATGTGAATGCTGTGTCTCATCTGAACAGGCATGCAAGTTCAGGAGTTCATCGATGTAAGTTCTAAACAATGCCACAAAGTTGGCGGCCTTCACACAAATAGACAATCGAAGAGCAAGAGTCGGTATCGGTCGATATCTGTTTGTCATTCACGTGACCTTGACTCAACAGAGAGAGTTTGTGTGGGGAAAAAAGGTTGCATTTATACCAGAAGTAACTTACAAGTTATGTAAATGAAGGAGTTTCATTTTAATCCAAACACGAGAGGATTTATTGAGAAAATGAGTGGCTTCGCACCAACTTACACCCCCACAGAGACGTGTAACAAACGACGGCAGACAAAAGATAAAGGTTTTGAGCACCATCTCTGGCTCTGAATAATTTGTGTGTATAAATAATCTCCCGCCATCGTACCGTGCACCTTCGTAGGCGCCCCCGGTAATACGCTGGCTGCGCCTAAATGGGAATTAAATGTCATAACCAATAACAATCACAGTATGTCGAGAGAGAGAGAGAGCACTTTTGCTTTTGTCTGCATGAATCGCCCACATTCGGAGGGTTAGAGTCCCAGAAGTGTGCTGACCGCCAGGCTGGAAGATAAATAACGAACCATAAATTAGAGGTGGAGGTTAGAAGCACCACAGGCCGGCCACTGGTCTAATAATCTAAAAAGTGTTCCAGTTTCACCCAAACCCATCCCACTGTCACTGAGGAACCCCGAGAGACTGAAGCTGTGTGTTAGATCTTGGAGAGAAAGCCACAATGATGAGCTCCATCATGAGCCAGGGCTAATGAGCTGCAGTTTGTATCTTTTGCAGCATTTTAGTCACAGATCAAAGCTGCTTTTTTCCTCCCTCAAGTCACATGTTGGTTTTGCTCAGATTCTACTTTCAGATTGAAAAAAAAAAAAAATTAATAACATGTTGAAGAACACAGCCACAACCAAGATTTTAACAGATGAGTCATTGTGTGGTCCAAAAACTGTGAGGAAACAGTGTCACGATTCTCAGAAACACAATTTGGCTGTCTCTCATTCAGTAAAACTGCAGGAAGTGAGCCCTTCCTGAGTTTCAATATTGAATTTGTATGATTTTTGAGTTAAGCCTTTTAAGAGTGACTTCATTTTATGGCAGCCTGTGGCTCGGTTGGTAGAGCAGTCGTCTCCCAATTGGAAGGTTGGAGGTTTGATTCCCATCTCTCCCTGCCTACATGCTGAAGTGTCCTTGGGCAAGACACTGAACCCTAAACTGCCTGTGGGAATGCAGTGTGAGAGTGAATGGTTGGTGGTGGTCGGAGATGTCGCTCCCTTCAGTCTGCCTCAGGGCAGCTGTGGCTACATAAGTAGCTTACCACCACCGAGTATGGAGTGAATGAATAATGCAACGTAAAGTGTCTTTGAGTCCCCAGAAAAGCGCTATATAAAACCAATGCATTATTATTATAAAGTGCAAAGAGTGAGAACTTCTGCTCTTTTTTTATAAAATAGCTTTGACTTTGACAATCACTATAGCGGTATTACTGTGTGCTTCCTCACTGCTACAATGATCACCGCTGAAAAGAGCCAAAGCTCCATCACTCTGCTTGTAGCATTGGAAGTTTCTATATATCACAAATGGCCTGGGAGTTATAGTGGTGATAAGTGTGCATGTCAAATTCCTGCCAGCAGTGACAGGATTGGAATAAAATGGTAATGACAACAGATGGAAAGCTGCAAAAAGAATGAGAATTTCTTACATTTATACAACTGGAGCTGCTCTGCTGTCTTTCTTCAGTTAATTCATCTGTTGAGAGAGAGAGAGAGAGAGAGAGAGAGAGAGAGAGAGAGAGAGAGAGAGAGAGAGAGAGAGAGAGGGAGAGAGAGAGAGACAAAGAAGAGAGAGAGAGAGAGAGACAGAGAGAGAGAGAGAGAGAGAGACAGACAGAGAGAGAGAGAGAGAGAGAGACAGAGAGACAGGGAGAGAGAGAGACAGAGAGAGAGACAGAGAGAGAGAGAGAGAGAGAGAGAGAGAGAGAGAGAGAGAGAGAGACAGAGAGAGAGAGAGAGAGAGAGAGAGAGAGAGAGAGAGAGACAGAGAGACAGATAGAGAGACAGAGAGACAGAGAGAGAGACAGACAGAGAGAGACAGAGAGAGAGAGACAAAGAGAGAGAGAGACAGAGAGAGAGAGAGACACCTGGAGGGTCATGTAGTAATGGGAGCTTGAATATGTCTTGTTAGCATCTATTAGCATCTACTAGCATTTAAAGTTAGCATCTATTG
>OMNM01006266.1:33395-48778 GCA_900302745.1 Parablennius parvicornis
TATATATATATATATATATATATATATATATATATAGAGAGAGAGAGAGAGAGAGAGAGAGAGAGAGAGAGAGAGAGAGAGAGAGAGAGAGATTGTATACGATCGATCTGATTACAACAACATAACCGGACATAAACAGTTTAAAATCCATAAGTGACTGACAGGCATTTCAAATTAAAAGTGACCTTTTTCCTCAGTCTAATCAAAGTGTGACCTTGTTTCATGATTATACTGTTATGACAGTGATAGGGGCTGATATATTACTTTAGTTACATGGACCTCTGAAAAAGATTGAAAGGATTCCTCTGAAAAGATTTAGTGGCGCAGTAGAAGAAAGAAAATAAGGGGGTCGAGGGGATTGCTCTTTATGCTCTACCTAAATTAAGAGAAATGAGAAAACATTTATTACAAGCGCAAGTACAAAATATATAATATACATTGGTAAAAATATGTCTGTTTGGATGTGAAGACAATCTTACAGTTCTACCAAGTAACACCAATATTATTATTATTATTCCACAAAGATCAGCTTTCCAGTTGGCCGAGCTGATAAATCTGAAACTAACTAAGAGAATACTTTTCCTATCCAAGGGTAATTAAACTTTTTATCTGAGAAATAAATAGAACTATCACGTGACTGTGAAGGTTCAGGGGAGAATCTTTATTTAGATTAATTCAGAACAAATATATACAGAACAAACAGAACAAATCTTTAATCCTCTTTGAAACACCCAAGAGACATGTAAAACAATATAACAACCCAGAGCAGTGGGACAGAATTATTATTTACAGGACATCACAGCTGATACCGTGTTCTTTTAATGTTGTCACAGTTGTGGATGAAGTTGTGAGGTCAGAACCTGAAAACACAGTTGAAGAAATACAGTCAGAAACAAAAACACTTCTACACACAAAGAAATTTACCAACTAAAAGAGGATGAACTGATTGGTTACAAAGGCTGTACTCCGTAAACACATTTAACAAATGAGTTAAACGAGTTAAAGTTAACTTGTTATTAATTGATGTAAATGAGTGGTGGACATATAATCACACTGAGTCGAGTGAAAACTTCTCCCTTCCAGCTTGTAAAGAGTCACAAGCATCAAAGTGAGAGTGAATCTCTAAAAGCATGGAGGTTGCAAAATGCTGCAAAAACTGGAGCCGATTTTCTTCTATTCATGAGCAGATGTCATTAGTGTGAATGCGTAAGACCTTCACACTATTGAGATCCAAATCTTTATTTAACATTGGCATAATGTTCAGACTGTACTTGTTTCTTTCGGTATATTCTGGCTTGTTTCGGGTTACCTGTTTGGACTAAAACAGAAAAAAACCATTTGAATTGAAAGGTTAATGATCCTGGACTGAGTGAAGTTAGGTTAACTGTACAGTAATAATAGTAAACTCATGGTGAAATTAAAATGCCACTCACCACCATAACAAGACATAATATGATCAGAGCAATCTGCAGATTGCTTGGATCTGCCCAACATCACCAAAAACATGTCGCAGTCAGGGATTTCCTAAAGGACACTGAATCGAACGCACCTGGAAGCCTTCCTGTCATTGATGGAAAATTCCTGTGTGGCCGGACTCAGTTTCTCCAACAAGCTGTCGATTAAGTTGTCTATTGCCAGTCACCGCGGCTGAGACCAGATGTTCCTTCCGACAATCGTTTTTCATGATGCGCCAATATTGTGACTGTACCTCGAGTTCTTTTATTTTGGTCAACAGCATATATCTTCACGGCTTCGTGGAGAGTGGATGAGTTCCTGCATCACCTTCTTTTGCTGATGACGTTGAAGATGCAGTATAATCAAAAAATAGATGCAGTTGTTAAGTATGTTAACATCATTTGATATCATTTGTCTGCTGCATCGGCCAGTTTGTGGGGAACCAAAAACAGTTTGTGTAACAAAGCTGTGACAGAGGGTCGGAACACTGATCGGATGAGAAACAGGATCACACCGTATCCTCTTATTCTATTTTTCTTTCAATCAAACGGAGCTGATCTAATTAGAAGTGTTAGCAGTATCTTAAATCGATCAGAGTTTAGTAGGATAAATTCTCGTCCAAGTAGTTAGAGCAAGTGACTCACTCTTCCCACCTAATGCACAAAATAAAAAATTGAAAAGCAGCACATTAAGCATTATTTTTTTGTGTAGATACTTGAATGCCCTGCTAAACTGTTGGGTTTGAAGTACAACTTCAATGTATTTCTCTATTGTTTTATACTTAAAACCTCTTGTAAGGCGTCTTCCAGCTAATATTTCAGAAGCTCCTCCAGCCGCTCTGTTTTCTGGCCCTGAACATGGAGAAGGTTACATTTGGATTAAAAACATTTTGACACAGACTTGAGATTTGTCTGTGTGATAATGTACTCGGCGCTCAGATGTCAGAGAGTATTTCATCCTCAACCGGTTCCTGAGATAGGCTGTGACTAAGCACAACGGCTCTAAAACACAATGCTTCAGACCAACAACGTGCGGACAAAAACATGCGGTGGCAACATTTGGTGTGTTACATGAATCTTTTCTTTCTTAATAGCAGCCAGTTCTAATTTCTTCTTGTTGAAAAACATCTGTCTGGAACAAAATCTCACCTCGAGCTGTTTTTCACTTAAGCTGAAAGACTTCTCAAATGTTTCCATTATGCAAGTTTTGGTCCAGAAGATCATGTTCCTCAGCGACCTGCTCTGCTCTGAGGAGGCCTTCAGGTCTGCTCGTTGCTTCCAGCAAGGTGACCTGACCCTTCAACATCATAATGTTCTGGCTGTACCTGAAAACAAACAAAATAAAACTAGAACGGGCACTTATGAGTACATACCTTCCACCAACGTCACTTTTGTTCGTGGAACCAAATTATTCCCATAATCTGTGTTAATAATGTTAAAAACTGTTAAGTTAAAAACATTGTCACTAGAATGTAAAACATTTAATGCCAGGAGTGTGAACATTTTCACTGTATATTCATCATAACGTGTAGTCATGTGTAACGTTTGATCGTCTTTTGACTTGATATTTCATTAATAAATGAAACGACTGTGTGAAATGTTTTACAATACAACATGGAAACTTTTATCACGGCGTTATCATTTATCAGGTTATTATAATATTACAGATGAATGAAGATAATACTGATTCTGGGTCGTTCGCGCAAACTAAACAGCAGCGTTTGTTTGTTATATCATCGGTATTTATCTCAAGACACTCGGGAGGGGAGTGAACTTCAGGTTGAGAAACATATTGTAGGACATTGTGTAGTCCAATAAAAACCTTGATAAACATATTGTGCTGACAGTGTCTGTTTACCTCTTGCTATGGGTATTTGAACTGGAGACCGATGTTCTCTTTAGGCTTCTCTGATGATGAGAGCAGGTGGAGTTCATCGTCTGGTATTGATCGTCACAGCTTTTGCTTTAGCCGTCTACTCATTCGCTATCCATCTCACGTCGCCTCCCCATCCTCTCTGTGAGGGTGAGATCAGCCATTTAAAAGATCTCTGGGCAACTTAAATAGACAATATTGAGGTGCTCTGTCCGCCGGAGTGGACTGAAATCCCCTGTGATTGTGGAAAAATCCTCCTTTTCAGATGTCATTTCAGGTGGTCCGGCAGTGATTAACTTTCAAAGCCAGTCCTGAATCTTTTTATCTTGGAGTTAGAGCTCAGATAATAATGAGAGAGATACTTTTATTAACCCACAGTCTGATCTGATGGCCACTTTAATGTGAATCTTTTGCATCACGATGCACAGAAGTTGGCAGATCTGAAGTCCTGTCCACACACAGACAACTGTCATTCTCCCTCCGGTCTCTTCTCTGACACAGGGAATCACATTCCGAGCTGTCTGCTGCTGCAACAGAGTAATAGAGAGCGAGAGAGAGAGCGAGAGAGAGATTATTTTTCAGAACTGTAACCAACTTTGCATAAGTTACTGAAAAGTACTAGTACTTAATAACTTCAATTGATTCGATGTTCATAATGTGCACATTGTCATTGTGTTCTTTTGTGTCATTGTGTGTTATTGAAGCGTTATTATAGTGTCGTGTGTTATTGTTATTATAATGTTACGTTATTGTCTGTGTATTTTTTGTTATTTACATTATTGTTTTAAAAAAAAATGATGTTTGCATTTTTAAGGTTTTGTTTGTTACAGGTATTTCTAACATGGTGCTGATGCCGTCTTGTCCAGAGCTCCTATAAAAAAGAGATCTTGTCATCTCAATGGAGTTCACCTGGTTAAATGAATAAAGTTATTGTGGTGTTTTTGTTCCACCTGAGCTGTACTTAGGGGCTAACGTTGCTGACAATCTTATATCTTTCATGTTCCTGTCTGGAGGCTTGAGTTAGTTTTAGGCTTAATGGATCAGTGAAGTAGATGCTGGCGCAGAGAGCAGAGAGGCAGCAGCTCTGCAGCTCTTCTGATGCTATTCTCTCTCACAGCAGCATTCAATTCAACCATACCAGTTCAAACAGTCCACAGAGCAACCTAAATATGGTAAAGAGTCTGAACAGTTAAATTATGACTAAACTGCATGTTTGTCCTAATTTGGAACTTCTCTTTAGAAACATACTTTACTCTTAATCAGAAGCAGTAGGCTGCAGCCACTGTTTCCAGTAACACTCAAATGTGTCTGCGTCTGTCCGCGAGGGATGAAGCCTCATTTTCTGGAAGCTAACTCATTAGGCTACTGTTATGAGAAAAAAAAAAAAAAAGAAATGCATCCAAGAACAAAAAATGTGGATCTCCTGGCGGGTTTTGTCCCGCCATCATTAGAAGAAAAAAAAAAGGAAGATCGTTTGGAGAAGCCGTCTTTTATGCCTCCAGCGTAGTGATCTATTGAAGCAAGTTATCGTCCCGGCTCACCAGTAAAAGGCTTCATTGTGTTTTTCTTAATATTCATTTCTGACCCTTGGTATGTTTTCACATTATTAGCTCTTTGAGGAGTTTGTAGACATACTTGAATGGACACTAACTTTTTGTGAAGAATCTTCAGGCGTTTAAAGAACACTTCTTCTGTTCCCCTTGTTCATTCCTTCCTCTTTCATTTCTCCTTCTCTCCCAACTTCTTTTTCGTGCTTTACGAAACATAATGAAACTTTATGTTATGGTTCACGGAGTGCTTCAGACCCAGAAGCTGATGAGGCAAGGGGTAGCAGTGATAAAAAAATGATTGATTAGAATATGTGGATCCATGAGAGCGGTCGGAGGACAGGCAGGGATCAGGCAGCTGGAGGCGAGAGCAAACAGTGCAGTGCACCTTGAGTTTGAGCACAGAAGGAAAAACATGAGTTAGTAAAATGGAGTTTAAAAAAAAAAAAAAGGCACAAAAGTTTCTTTCCAAAAGCTGAGCTGGCCGAGCGTAATAGCACTTGGGTAAACGGACAATCTGGTGACGAGAGTTTAGTGATGCAGAGACTTTACGGGGGAGGTGACGATAAAGCTCTCAGGTGTGCAGCTCAGCTCCAGTACAGGTCATGCTGACTCTGCCCACCACACACACACACACACACACAGGGGAAACAGGGAAAAGATGTTCTACACTTTCTTCTTCCCTCCTAGTACTTAGTCCTCCTATAGCTCCTTTATCTTTTTCCTCCTCCATTTTCCTCCTCCTTACGTTCTCTTCATCTTCCTGCATTCATTTCCCCACTATCATTTTCTTTATCTGCTTTTCTTCTCCTTCTTACTTCCTCCCTCCTTTGGCCACTTCCTTACTTCCTCCTCCTCCTACTCATCATCATGTCCCTCTGATGTTCTTATGGGCCAGTTTTGGCCCACGGGCCACATGTTTCATAGCACAATTGTTGAAGGTAAAGTGTTGAAAAGTGGTGCGCTGCCCTGGAAATGCAAAAAGGATGAGATGAGTGTGCTGGACGTGAGGCTGCACATCGCTGCTCAACAAACCGGGAACCATCTGGATCATCTCCACGAGCTGCTCGCGTGAAGAGCGGCCCAGGCACGAACAGCTGCTCACTTCTCTGTGGCTGTAATTCTGTGGGGGGAAAAAAAAGGAAATGCAGAGTTGGAGGTGGGTTAAAGTGCTGCTGAAGCCTCTCCAACACACAATCTGACCCAGCGATCCCTGTGCAGTAAGTGGCGCTCCTCGTGATTCTCTCGGCCTACTAAGTGGTCCTCCAGAGAGGCGAGCTGGCATTCAGAGCCCACAATAAAAGGTCTATTTGGTAGCTGGAGGTTTATCGATCCAAACGTTTCTTTCCAGAATAACGGGGGGTGTCAGCCACCACTGTACGCATGACCTTTCAACTCCTTCAGCTCTGTGCTGGCGTTAAGCTTTGAGTGACGGCGAGACACCTGATGTTCGATGTATGATAACAGAGTCGGACGCAGCCTCCAAGTGACGGGTGTTTTTATTGGGACGCCTCGGTAGGCTGAGCGATATTCAAATTTACACCTCTTCAGTGAGGTGTCAAATAGAACGGGGCACCGCTGCTTATCTGCATCACATGACGTCCTGGAAAGGAGCGGGAAAGATAGGAGTAGAAAAGATCAAGCTGCGTCTGCGGAGATGCCGACAGCTGATCCGAGGAACGTCTCAGAGATGAAATCGATACGGTGAAATACCACTCAGGCTCCCCCCCCCGTCGCATATAATAATAACTCAAAGAGTTGACGTATTAACACATCAGCAGGTGTTTATATTCTAATCTCAACCTTTGCTCAAATTCAATGACAGTTTTTGGTACCAATAATTAACAGCTGATCAAAGTGTCTCTAATTGAAAAAGAAAGCCACAATGTGCTTTTGTAGAGTTGAGTCCAAACGTAAAGCCGAGCACTAATGACATCAGCCCAATCTTTATCCTCTCACACATATAATGACTTCCTCGGAGAGCCTGAGAGGCTTTGCAGTGATGTAACCTGACTACCCATGAGGCCGAGACGCAGGTACACACAGTGAAGAGGCCATCAGCAGGAGGAGTGTTCACCTGGAGGCATTCGCCCCAGAAAAAGTCACAATAGTCATATGGTGGTTTGGTACCGAGTAAAAAAAAAAAAAGAGCCCACAAATCCTGGAAGAGTGAATCAGATCAACTAAAAGGAAGCCCAGTCAGCAGGAAATCACAGAGATGTAAGATCTCAAATCCCAACTTGATCTGAGCCAGTGGATTAAGAAAGTGGATCACCTCCTTCAACTGATGAGGATTTTAAAGGGACAGTAACCAATCTGTAAATATTGCAGCTCACTCTCAGTCTTTCAGTCAAAGTTGGATTTCAACATGTTGAACAAAAACACAATGAGGCAATTTCAAGAATCTACTGTCTCACACTTTATCCACTAACAAAGGAAAGCTGAAGCCACGTCGTTTTAGACAAACACTACCATTCCTGAATTAATGACGGCGACTCAAAACAGACGTGAAGAAGCACGTCGACATTGGGAAGGTCACACTGCTTGTTGATGAAGAACTTGCCATCATGGGGCGATGATGAGTTTGTCTTGCAAAATTAGCCGCGGCGTGATGGACAGATGGGGCCGCAGGAGCTGCTGGACCTCGTCCGAGGTAAAGGCAGAGCGCCGTGTCTGATTGTGACGAACGGAGAAGTATTTAGAGCCTTAAGTGTGACTGACAGCTGTGATTGGAGAGCAGTTACGACGGGGAATGAGCAGAAACAGGGACATTATGTGAGACGGGCAAGAATCCGAGGAGACCGTCAGGGTTGGCGACCAAACGAAAATGACACCCAAAGACCCTCTCTGTGAAGAAAAAAAAGGCTCAGGGGCTGTAATTATGCTGCAGACAATGGATACTCCTCTGTTCAGGCGAAATTGCAAATAAATGAAAAGCAATGATTAGAATACTTATTGACTTGAGAAAACATAGAAAGTAAACATCATGTGGTAGCTCAGGGGATAAATATCAACTTCTTTAAATGCAGCCTGCATAATTCAGATGAATCTGTTAAATTATGATTCAGTCATACAAGTTTGTGCAGAGATGTTTTAGTTAATATTTTTCAAGCTACTAAACAGAATAACAAACAGTGACTTTTCTGACAAATCTTCCTGATCAGTTTACATAACCATTTTACACATTTTCCTCTTTGATGATTTACTTTTTTTTTTTCATTTTCTTGTTCATTTGAGTTTTTGTTCGTTTCTCTCAGTTTTTCATTCATTCTAATCACAAAATAATTTTCAAAGTGATGGATTTGACTTTCTTACCCTATAAATGCTTATATCATTTAAATCAGCCTAATTCACAAAAACTCTTAATATGGACGTAATTTGCCACAGAACCAGTTTGATTTTTTTTTTTTTTAATAAACTATAAATGACAGTCAATGAGATTTCAAGGCAGTTTTGGTGCTTTATTAAGAATTTGAATGCAAATTCAGAGCAATAATGCCAACACAATTCTACATCTTCCAAAATTAAGTTTAAGAAATGGTGTAAATTACAAGTACAATTAAGACTTTCTTCATTTTGTTAGTTGACAGCAGGTT
Source organism: Parablennius parvicornis (assembly GCA_900302745.1). Taxonomy (NCBI): domain Eukaryota; kingdom Metazoa; phylum Chordata; class Actinopteri; order Blenniiformes; family Blenniidae; genus Parablennius; species Parablennius parvicornis. The sequence goes on from OMNM01006266.1 coordinate 41,866, forward strand.
GGCCTCACATTCAAATTGTTATCCTATTTAGTACATAATTAGAATCCGATTGCAAGCTAGTTAAAACTTTGGAAACAGCCAGAATAGTTTTGTATCATACATTGCTTCAGTGAGGACTGTTTTCTAGTTGACTGTCACTCCTAACACGTATTTCATCAAATCTTTGGAGGTTTAATGTTTGTACATAATTTTCTGTGACTTCTCATTTCTTATGAATTTTCGTCATAGATTTGACGAAAGATGCACTAACTTTTGGACAAAATGTGTGAAGTATAGCAGCATGTACACAAAATGTAGTTTTAAACAGCCATCTTTTCTAAATATTTACAGTTCATTCTTATAGAAGCCTTAAAAATGCAAAGCCATTTCTCCTGCTGAGTTTGAACGCCTCACTTCAACCTGAAAATGAGCAAACTGATTAATCTTGATACCGTACAACACTGTTGCAGGCGTTTCTCCCTCGTGGACGCTCTTAAAACCTGTCAAACCTCTAATTTCTTTGCATGAAGCAACACATTTGCTGAAGAGCAACATGTCTGACGAATGCCGACCCCAGCGTTGATTTCTGCTGTTTCGCTGGAAGAAGTCTTGATCCATGTTTCACGAGATCTGCCTGCTTCTCTTCGTGCTTTTGCTGAGGCTGAAGGAAGAAGCTGTGAAAATTTGTTCTGGTTTTCTCAAAGCTCAGACCCTTCACATTGGCGGGATGATGATGGGATAGTGTCCAGTTGCCAGACGGGGGAAGAGCTGTTCTGGAGCTGATGGGGAGATAACGAGGTGTTTCCAGGAGTCTCGGCAGGACATGTTGTAGGAGTGCACTTTAATAACACTCCTAATCAGGCGCGGGTTATGGAGCAGCAGGGAAGCTAGCAGCAGGGGATTTGGACGGAAATGAGACTGCAGATCCGCGGGAGGGGAGAAAGAGGAAAGATTGGCAGCATTGGCTTGTTGAACATTGTGGAGCGACAGCGTCTGTGTGTTGGAGAGCCAGGAGTGTGTATGTGTGGGTGCGAGTGGGAGTACCACTGAGGCCGCCATCAGTGCTGGGTTATTTTCTTCTCCGCCGAAGAAAACGTTCCCAATCTGCTGTTGTATTATCCTTTTGTATTATCTGTCCCAGAGGGAGCGTCACTAAATAGCTTGCCTGCTGCCCACTGCATGAAGGATCAGTGACAAATCCCCCAGAAGGGGGAAAACGATAATCTCAAGGAGCATAAGCTCGTCCCAGAGGAGACGAAAACACCCCATCTTTCTGTATTTCCTGCTGTCTTTTAAGCCTTGTGGGAAGCTCCAAAATAACACTAACCAACTTCTTAGTTCTGCTTGTTTTCTACATTAATAGTACAGTTCTGTCTCGGATTCCTTCATCCCGAATTAGAATGATGTTTGATTAGCTCAACTCATGGTGAAAACATTGCTTGACTTCCTGATCGATTGTGGAGAAAATAGCAAGAGGCTGCAATGTTCCGCTGAGCTGCTGAAGGCTTTAATTTTCACTAACTGTGATTTAAGTGGTCACATCTTTTCTATGAAGAGCAGAAAATGTTGGGTTACTAGAGAAACTGTGCTGTTTGCAGATGTGTGACCTCGGGCAGGAGAGAGTGAGCGGTTACTTTAGGGAGGAGTCAAAGATTAGTCAGATTAAAGTTAGCCGCAAGAGGTGCCAACGTGTGACCATTGTTTCAGTGGCTCAAATCACAAAATAAGCATCGTTTTTGTCTCAGACTATTGAGACGGGAAGCTAAAGTAGTTAGCCTTGAAGGTAGCATAGCTTTAGACTTGTACACAGTCCCTGCAGACTCTTAAAATCTCTTAATGTTCCAAAAATTGGAGCTGCATAAGTTAGTATTTAATATTATATACCGTTAATTATTTATCTGTTGAGTAAAACTTTGTTGCACATCTCAACTGTGCCAATTTAAGTTGGGAAATTACCTTTTAGAAACAAGAATCTTTTAATCCGCTTATAAAAATACAATTTAGTCGCAATCAGGTCAAGCAGTTCATCTAACCAGGGTCTCTTGATTACATGATTAAATGAATACTTTCCTGGCAGATCAGTGGTAAAGATTTTAGGGTTGAAAGCTTTCCCGCTTTCCCATCGAGCTGCCAAAGTGTCCCATTTAAATGCAAACATCATTGAATATTTGGCAGCAGCTCTGCGCGTCCTCTTCGAGTTCACCAGCAGTTACAGATAAATGTTGCAGGATCACGCCACACTGATAGCTTTGTGGAGGCCAGTGAAGGTTCAGCACGTCTGTTGTTGGAAGAGCTCACGTCTTCCACGCCTTGTTAAGGTTTGATTATCCCCTCAGCCCCGGAGTATTATAATTAGTGTAACCAAGATAGAGGAGGAGGGGCAGGGAGGCTGATTATTGTCCAGACCTGCGAGATTACAGACCCACATACCAGGTCTCAGACTAAATCTTGGGTCAGCGGCCACCTTGCCTTTCTCTTCATGATTGATAGTTTTTGTTTTTATAATGACCCAATCTGTGGTGTTTCTTGTTTGTTACTTATCAGATGTCTAGACTGAATATTCCATCCATCCATCTTCTTTCCCGCTTAATCCTTTTGGGGTCACGGTGGCAGTGTAGAGAGCCGAGAAGCCCAGGCATATCTGTCCCCAGCAACTTCCTCCAGCTCTTCTGGGCGGACCCACAGCCGCTCCCAGGCTAAGCCAGAGATGTAATCCAGCAAGTCCTGGCTCGACCTCGGGGCCTCCCAGTTGGACGTGTCTGGTAAACCTCTAAAGGGAGGCGACCAGGGGGCATATGAATGTTTAATTGGAAAAAGCAGTTGGGATCTAAAAAGTGGTCAGCAGACAACAGGCACCACCTTTCTCCTCTCTGTTGCCTCCGAGCAGCTCGTCATAACCTCAGACGACCGGAAACTTCTCCAAAAGTTTCTCGTCGGCGCCGAAAACAAGACGTTGCTTTGAGGCGCGCCTTGCCGTGATGGGATGTGACAGGATGAACATGAGACACAAGACCCCCAAACCAACAGTTTTCCAAATCAAGTGTCGAGTGACTTTGTAGCTCCTCTCGATCCCTCGGGCACTCGATCTTGAGCGTCGCAGTTCACAGCTGAGATATTCTGGACATCGCAGCCAATTTCATTGACCTTGTAGATTAAACGAGCTGTTGTTGTCGTCGCCTCGCTCAGCGTGACCGCTTGAGTCATTTTTGACATAAATTATGCATTCAAACATAACCGCTTGTTTGTGAATAAATCATCACAGCCGGAGACATGAATGAAGAGTCTCGTCTCTCTTGTAATGCAGCTTTTTTTAGGCACTGCGAGTAGCAATCTTCTTTTAATCCGCAGATGGCAGCATTAACTTTTTCCCATGGCTCGAAAATGAAACATCACATGCTGCTGTGAAATCAACACAAACCTGCGAAAAGTGCAGCACAAACATCCGGTCGGCCTCAGCAGCTCGGCCTCCTTCTGCTGCTCAGTCTGGATTTATACTCCTCGGCTCCCCGGCTTCATAATTACAAGATGAAGCAAGCTGAAGTCCCCTTAATTAGGACCTGAGGGCAAAGGGAGAGAAGGTTACTTTTTGCAATTACTCTCAGCCAATTCAGTGTGACAGGAAGATGCAAAAAAAAATAAAAAATAAAAATAGAGTCACACTAAAGTTACACTGGACTTTGTATTCAGTTTGAGTGTTGCTCAAAGCGCAATCTTTACCTGCTGTTGATTATTGTGAAAAAACTAGCATGCACTGTATGAAATGTTTAATTTTTAAAAATAGTTTATGAAAATCTAAGAACAAAATCTACAACAGTGTATCCTATATTTTAGAAGATTAGTACATCATCGTAAATAATATGGGAATTGTGAGTTTCTTTCAAAAGTACATTTAAAGTAATATTTTTGTAAGATGATGTAAAAGTTTTCAACCATCAATATCTGCTACATTGAAGAAGATGCGAGGTAAAAGACTTTGTTTATTGGTTTTTGAATGCATAGACATTGACCCGTCTTCAGTACCAATCCCTCAGAGATGTTTTCAACTGAAAATGCAAAACTTTTGTTGCATTTTGAGTGTCCTTTTACACGACAACGGTACTCAGAGTCACTGAAAATGCAACTTTTTGTAAATTGCAGCAACCACTAGTGGCCCAAACGGGGTCACACTCACATATTTATGAGGAAAACTCCACACACGTCCAGAGTAAACACAGGAAATCTGTGCTTACACAGGGAGAAAATGCAAACTCCACACGGACAGGCCCCCAAGCTCTACCCGCACATTGTAGTGTGAGGTGAACATGCTACCCTATCTTACTCTATTATGATGTTTGATTGCTACAATGTAGAAAAGATCTTTCATCCTGGATTCATAAAGCTGACTCTTAAGATGCTGACGGGTCTGAATATTCTGCTCCAGAGTTTGACTTCACCAAGGCCTCTGTTCTGAAAACATCAGCTGATCTCTTCATGCCCAGCTGTAATTTAAAATGCAGGCAGCGGAAAGATTTTTTGAACAGTTTGAAAGGGTTTGTGGCAACATGCTGGCTTGTCTGCTCATCAGGTGATCCCGTTGATCAAACGAGATGGTTCGAGATGGTTCTGCATAAATGCAGATCCATCCCTCTCAAATTGTTCTATAATGTTATGGAGTGTATTTCAATGTCTGTGAGTTGATCTCAGCTGTTTCCATATTGGCAGGAAAAAGGTAGTTTAGAAACATTTTGAAAGCTGTGAAACCTCAAAAGCTTTGAAAGCTTTTGTCACCTTCTGAAAACAGAAGGATCTGCCTGAAGTGTTTGAATAACAGTGCCGAGGTCAAGCTGCGTATGGTTTTTATTGTATTACTGTTCTGTGTATTATTAGGTAAACAAAATGGGCCATAAAACTGCTATGTGTAAGAATCTTCTTAGCGTGAGACTGTAGCCTTTTTTCATTATTGAAAACAAATTAGCGACCAGCGGCAAGCGCCTCCATCAAGCTCCTGCTTGAACCATTAGATTTTATAGCTGCGGTTGTGTCCTCTAACTGCTGTCAACCCATCTCTTCCTCCGCCACTGGCTTTCGCATGTCTTTGAGCCACGAGGAGCCAGCATTATGGATTTCCCATCGGGGGTTTATCTTCTTGATCAGTGGGCCGGGATGGAGGACACGGCCGGCTGATTTATATTCCTCCTCCTCCTCCTCCTCCTCCTCCTCCTCCTCCCTCAGCAAGATGACGGGACAAGGACGCCGTGACCCGTCGTGAGACTCCGCCTTGGAGGAAGGCCACCGTGTGTCCACGTGCAACCTCATGTGCTTGTTTGAGCTAATGAGTGATGCCACTGTCAGTGAGACTGATGTGCAGCCTCAGACTCTGGGAGACGCCTGGCTGTCGTCCCTCCAGACTGAACAATGCCTCCTAGATTCATCCGATCCTCCGTCAAAGGCTGCGCCACATGTCCAAACTTTAAACTCGCCTGTAAACTTTTTCCATCACATCGAAGTAGGAAGTGGGACATAAAATCTGATCAAACTTGTCATTACCATTGCTTACTGGCAATCGCTGGTTGCCAAAACCTGAAAAAAGTCCATTGTATGAAACATCAACATTCACCTGTATCAAGCTTAGCCTGAGCCCTCCTGAACAAAAGCTAATTTCTCTTGTGCAACTTCCAATTATTAGTTTGAAAATCTTTTATCTTTTAAGAAGCACAACAATCCAGATTATAGAGCGACAGATTGACTCACAGTGCTAACAGCTAAGCTAAAGTTCCACAGGATTCACACAGATATGTGCAAATTATAAAATCAAGCAAAACTCAACTACATTTAAAAGACGTAAAACACGACTGTACAAGTACTGATTTTTAGTAAAGTGACCACTGATGGATAGTAACGCGTCTGGTTACTGTGACTAATATAATCTGATTACTATTTTCAAGAAACGAGTAAAACAGTAAACTTTTGCAAAAACAGTAATTAGATTACCGTTACTTTCTCGTAAGCAGGCTGTATTACTAAACCGTGATTTTTTTTCTGGTGAGACTGTCTCGTAACAATGACATATCAGCGCTAACAACAGAGATGTTTGGTGAACAACAGGACACAACATGGAGCGCAGGAGAGAACAGAACCTGCAGCGTTATGCCGACATTAGCTTTAAGTTCGACTCAGTAAAAGGAGACAAAAACCTGAGCGCCTGCTGTGCACTCTGCCTGCCTGGGAAGAAAAAATGTATCTACAGCAAAAAAATTCCAGCTCAAATCTGAGCGAGCAGTGAGAAAGCCGCACAGGAAAGTAAAAATCAGTGACAAAACCCCGGACAAGCCCCTCCACCCCTACAGATATAATTGTTAATAATTCGGAATACCGTCAGGAGAGACTGATTTCAATTAACCAACTTCATTCCAATTTCATTATTAGAACGAAGGGGCACACAAAAACTTTTTTTTTGTAAGCTGGAATATGCAAAAACAAGTTTACAAAGAAATACTTTCTTTCAGGAAATTATGGTGCAATATGCAGAAAATACGTTTAAATGTTCAACGATTTCCTTCAAGTCAGAGACTGTTTTATTTAAATTAAAAAAAGAAAGTGTCATTTAAATCAGTTTTATATGATGGACTCTGCAGAACTGACAGTGACATTAACACATTTCTTTCAAATAAATTTCATCTGGTTTAGATATTGAAAAAATGATGATATAACCAAAACAAGCCAAAGCCCGTGAAGTTGCTTGACGTCTTTAGTATCTGATTTGCCTTCCAAAGCAGGGACCTAATTACACTGATCACCCATCAACGCTTCCAACCGCTGTATAGAGCTGCAAATTAGGAGGGGACCACGCTGTGGGGAAAACATGACTAACAATGTTAACATTAGAAAACATGTGTGTGTGCGCACGTGTGTGTGTGTGTGTGTGTGTGTGTGTGTGTGTAGTGGGTTTTCAATC
>OMNM01006267.1:11909-23758 GCA_900302745.1 Parablennius parvicornis
GGGGGGGTAGTCTCGCAGTTTAGTGAGTAGTGGCAGTAAACTACAGACATTATTGCAAATGTTAAAAGGTTGGCTGGTGTTTTTTCGGAGCCATGGTGAGAAGTGTGTGGCGCTGTTATGGGGTGGAGTGTCGTTAACCTTTGTCAGCCAGGTTAATTAGTTATATATTTGGAGGTCGTACCATCCACGAGCTTAAAATCAGGTGTTTACAAGCGCAAGTCAGGGTGGGATAGTGTGTGTTTATAGTAGACCTGATTGTGTCTGTGGACTTGTCCTCAAATGGCACAGAGTTGACACACATTTGCTAATGTTAGATGAGCTGACATGAACCACTGGCTGCACTGTTTACATTATGAAACTGTCCACTCAGGAAAGAACTACACTTACCCTTTAAGAACAGAGTAATATAAACAAAGAGGACCAAGCTGCCAGAAACTTTTTTTTTAATATAAACTACAAGAAGTAATTAGCTGTCTTGCAAATGCAATATCAGAACTGTTTTCTCATGCTTTACTGTGATGAACTGAAGCAGGAGTATGTGCATTTATTGTTTATTATTTTGAAAACCAATGTGACATTAAACATACATGTTTGCAACGTGACGAGTGGGACATGCACTGGACTAAATGGGCTGACTATCCTTTGTAGATTTTAGCTGCAGCTCACCAAAAATACATAAAAGCCTCACATTGCCCGAACAGTCATGACCATATGGTGCTCTGGTGGAAGCGGGATGTGGACTCACTGCGTGTTATTCTTCAGCTGAGGATGTCTCGCTTCACAATGAGTCCTGGCCTCAGTGGGACGGGCACTGTTGGCACAGAGAGACGGAAGCTCCTGGTGATACCAGAGGAAGTCTTGTCCTAATCTCTGTGTGAGCTTTGTTCTCACTATGTTTAGGTCTCCAATAAGAAATAAAAAAAAAAAATTTAAAAAAGGGTCACACTGGGGGGAGTTGTTTTACAGTGATGCTGACATAGAAGCTTGTGGCTGAGCAGACTGAGCAACCTTGAAGATGGAATTTCTATCCTTGTAATTCAGAGGGAGTGGATGCCTGCGTTTTTTTCAGATAAGCTAGTGAAAGAATTTGTATTCTATTAGTGCATTTTCAAGCAAGCGCCATATCCATTTTCAAGGTAGCGAGGCCTTGCTGGATGTATAAACAACCATTAAGGAATCCAGCCCTTATTTTTCATCTCTTGTGCAGGACATGCAGCATGCTGGCTTACTGGACCTGAACGAGCTGGAAACGAGTTACTAGGCTGCCGCGTCAGTCGGAGCTTGAGCCCGCGGCAGGGGGAAGAAATGGGCAACACGGCGACCAAGTTTCGCAAGGCGCTCATCAACGGGGATGAGGTGCTGGCCTGCCAACTCTTCGAGAGCAACCCGCAGTTTAAGGAGGCTCTGGATCCCAACTCTACATATGGGGAGTCGTACCAGCACAACACTCCACTGCACTATGCTGCCCGGCACGCCATGGCGCGCCTACTCAGGTGAGCACACGAAGCAATCAAAATCAAAGAAGTGAGCAGATCTGAATTCAAAAGTTCAGTCTTAAAGTTTTTCTGGGTGGCTTCTGTCAGCGTCAACGTGTCAGAGCACTTCTGGGCGCTCCTTGTTGATCATTAGTTTCCATTGATCATCGTGCCGCTGTGATGTAAGAAAAAATCTTTCATGTTTTGCTTCTATATGCTTCTGTCCCATCTGTCTCTGCACATAGCCATCTGTTAGCGCCACTCAGGAATGCAACACGCTGGGTTGGAATAGGACATTGTTCCAAGAGCCTCCTATCTTACAAGTGAACAACCCCACACTTCTCTTTATTTCAATCAGATGGTATTATCTCTCCGCTAACATATCATTTTGTATTCCTACTTGAAAGTTTGAGGGTTTAGACTGATTTTATGGAAAAATTATTTGATAGATTTGCATTTTGTGTATCTTTCTACCTAAAAATGTATATATTATTTTAAAAAGTATAACATTTCAAAAAAGTGGTTTCTTCATCCTGATCTGTCAATGGTTATATTTACTGCCATATTTTTATTTTATGTTGTTAAAAAAAGGATGCAGGCCTATCAGTTTGTTGTCTAAAATAGAAAAAAATAATTGCTGAGTTACTAAGAGTCCATCATCATCGTGGATTATTTGAATAACACCAAACATTAGAATGAACTTTATTCTGTCTCTGCCTTCTTCTTTCAGGTCTTTTCTTTTCAGCAAAGATGGCAATCCTAACAAGCGTAATGTGCACAATGAAACTTCCCTGCACCTGCTCTGCATGGGGCCTCAGATCCTGACCTCAGAGGGGGCGCTGCAGCCTCGGATCACTCGGCCCTACGAAGACGAGCACCGCCGGACAGAGTGCCTACATGTCATCCTCTCCTGGACCGGAGCCAAGCTGGACCATGGAGAGTACGAGGCCGCCGACATCAACGCCACAGACAACAAGAAAAACACTTGCCTGCACTATGCTGCTGCTTCAGGCATGAAGACATGTGTGGAGGTGAGACTGTAACATTTTGAACATGTTTTTTTAAAGTTTTTCAATTGTAGATAAGAAATTATTTAGATTGAAACTGGTTCGTGTCAATAACACCGGGGCAGTTACAGTAAGCTAGAGGATGAAAGAAGCAAGAGAAACCCTGACGTTACCACTAATTATTCAACATCTGCCCCTTTTTGTACAAGGAACATTTGTTTAATAGTTCCTGGTGTGTGACCTTGTGTTGGATGTGGCTGCCACCCTGGGCAAGAAACCATAATTCACATGCTCATAATGATTACATCAAAGCCCTCCCTAGTGTGTTTTTGAAAATGCTGTGCAACATAATGCATCTTTATTAGTCCCTGAGGATCAATGCATCACATCTGAGGGCCAAATCATTTTGACAGTCAACAGTCGGCCTTTTAAAGACCCGAGTTTGTTAAAATGTTTACGGTCATTGTGCAGAATGAAGAATGGTAAACATGATTTAAGGTGGAATCCAATGTACCTGCACAACCTACTGCAAACACAGTGCCTTTTAGGTATTTACAATTTTTCATTTTATTTGTCATTTCGTCAGGATGCACAGTGCAGAAATGTTTTTGTTTGGCTTGGACTGTATGGAGTCAGCATCTTCTCCCTGAGCATGAGTGGGTTGTTCTCAAGGTTCTGCGTTTCCTTCCCACAGATCAAACAAGAGTGTTTGTGGCCAATTCAATGGACAGTTGTTTACTTGGTTAAAGTGGGTTGTCTCTCAGTCAGAAGCTTTATAGATTCAATCAATGGCCGCTCCAAGTATCCTTGAGCAAGACACTGAACCCCACACTGCTCACAGTGGATGATTGAGTGAGTCACAATGTGAAGGACTTTGTGGCTTTCTAAATTAGTGGAAAAGTGAGATCCTTTTTTTTTTTTTTTTTTAAGTATTCACTTATATGTTGTGAATCTTTACATGAGTTTTTCCAACAATCATAAGTGTTTATTTTTCTGTTTTGCTTTTCTTTTGACTACATGTGTAGTTTGGAATACTCCACTGCTTCTGTAGCTACAGCCAGTTAAATTGTAGCTTTAATTTCTCTTGAATGCAGCATGGCTCCAATTACTCAAAGCTGTATTTTCCCCTTTTTATTTTTATTTTTTGGCTTGATCAGTTGTTGGTTCAGAGAGAGGCGGACTTGTTTGCGGAGAACGAGAACCGCGAGACTCCATGTGACTGCGCCGAGAAGCAGCACCACAAGGAGTTGGCCCTGCGCCTGGAGTCGCAGATGGTCTTCTCGCTTGCCCCCGAGGCGGAGGGCATAGAGGCAGAGTATGCGGCTCTCGACCGAAGAGAGGTACAGAATAACATACCAAGAGGCGGTGGGTACACACATTTCTGTTTGTCACTCTCAGCGGGCCTCACTTCCATTGTGACCTGCACCAACCCTCGCTATTGTCCCTAAGCTGTGGACAATGGAATACAACTGGGTTTGTCGTTTCAATCCACAGAGCTACACCACGACAATTAAAAAAAACAGAGAACAGAACACAAACAGGTCATCCATGTGGGCATGTGACTCCGGTCATCAGTCTGTTAGCTCATTGGGTCCAGCTAAGTCATGCGTCAGTGATCATCTTTAGTCGAGGTCCTTGCTATTCTTATTGTCCATTCTGTCACTTGTTTCTACTCCCACCCTTATTGCCTCTCTTCCACTGTCCTCCTCTGAACTCATCCTAAATTGCGCCCCCCCTCCTTTTATTTACTTTTTTTTTCCTGCTAATCTGCACAATTTGTTTGCCTCTCTGCCTTTACTCTCTCCTCTCCACCACGGCTTTTGTTATTAAACACTTGTTCTGCTCTCTTGGTTCCAACACCCTCTCTCTAGCTATACGAAGGCCTGCGGCCTCAGGATTTGCGGAGACTGAAGGACATGCTGATAGTGGAGACAGCCGACATGCTGCAAGCCCCCCTCTTCACTGCTGAAGCACTGCTACGTGCCCACGGTACTATTAAAGACACACGCACAGTGATATTGATGAAGAACGACTGCTTTTCATTATGGTTGCTAAGTCTAATACTTGATCTGTCAATTGTGGGGTTTTTTTTGTTTTTTTTCAAGAAAAATATTTCGACAGTCAAACGTTAGTTTCTGTTAAACATTGTGGCTGCAAATAAAACCAAGCTTTACACAAGTGTTCAAATAATAGAACAGAATTCACCCATCTATTCATCAAACAAGTTCACTTATGTTATCTACTCGTTCATGCTAAATTTCCTCACGACCAACGTTTTTTTTAAAATACATTCATGCCCTTTTCGAGTCTCCGTGGAATTTAAATGGGAAGATGAGCTGTTATCAGGCCGTCTAAATGACCTTCCTTATAGCCCACTTTAGGATCTACTTCAGCTTTCAATCTTAAAGCTCCGTTCCAAATTCTGCAGACTAGTTGAAAAGATAGTTTATGCAATTAATAAGTTGACTCGACCCTTTCATGTTTCTACCACTCTTCTTAACGGCTGGTAAAACGTTAACTCGTCTTTTTTTTTGCCAAACAAACCATTGGAACCTGATTTTTCTTTCTTTCAATTGTTGATACATTGACTTTGTCAAGCGGCTTCACAAGGAGAGCCTTTCCTTATTGAACTGGTGTAAAGCGTGCAGTAAAACTGATTTAATTCCAATTATTTGACTATATTCATAAGAAACGTTTTCTGAAGGCCTTTTAAAGTTTTTGGGAGGTTAGCATTCACACTCTTGACAAAGAGAACACTGCAAAGAGTAGATCCCTAGAGGTTTAGTATACAACATACAGCTGTCAATCTGTCTTTCATCCAGAGGTAGTAGGCAGTTCATTTTCTGAGCGGGCCACATGAGAGCCGGGTGAGCTGAGCTTTCTGTATGTTACATGCTTTTGTCTGATAAGCTTCTGATCCTGCTCTGCATCAGTCAAGTCCTGATAATAGTTATTCAGATTCTAATCTTTACAGTCTTTAAAGTGAACATTAATAAAGTTTCACCCTCTGTAATGAACTTCTTAAACTGGAACGAGTTGTATTGAATGTATAATGTGTACTAGATTCCATTTGATTTGAGATTTTTTTTGTTTTTTTAACAGTAGCTCTCTCATGGGCCTGTCAGTGACAGCCAAACGATGACATGTGCTGTAGATATTGACACTAAACTGGTTCTCCTGATCTACTTTGGTGGAGTAAAATGTGGGAATTGTTGTAACTTCTTCTTTGTGACTGACTCTCGGTAGAAATGGTTGTAATGTTTTATGTGTTGGCACAAAAACTTTCATTACCCAATGTTGTTTCAAGGAAACTGTAACATTTGCTCGAGCAAATATTTGGGGGAAATGGAGATTCCCACAGGAGTTGTTATGTCCTCATATGCCTGAATTTGGAATATCTTAAATATCACAGTTCATCTTTGCCTTTTTGGATTAGGGCTTGCTCTCATAGAAATAACACACAACATTCTTCTAGAGTGCAACTTGACAGTGTAAAGTTTTATATCCACCTGCACTAAATGATTCTCTGCTTGTTGTGTACTTTGCACAAGGAGGCAAAACCTCTATACATATTTTATGCAGGCGACTCACAACCTCGGCATTTTAAACAAGATTGCCCTCAACACAGATCCGGGCCAAACAGTCTCAATGATGCATTTTTGTGTTTAATTTCTTTTCCTTTTTGTAATGATTGAATGTAGAGCAGACCTGTATTATCATAGGCTAAGAACTGTTTATTTGTTTCCTGAGTGAATCCACTTAAGTTGCTTTTCTTTGTTAGAAAGTATAGTGCGCAGTAGACTGCTGCTCACTTGAGGAAGTTGCATTAAGAAGACACTGCTGGTCAATTAACTTGTGTGTTTATAGTTTCCAAGTTCTCCAAGTCTCAGGTAAGTCTGGATATATTGACATTTTGTTATATTAAGGCTGTCAGACACTGTTCAGGATCTACATAGTTTGACTATTTTTAACCTCACTTTGTCCGGACCTGTAAAAATGGTAGCATATAAAGAGAACTCCAACTTCAGCAACACTCAACAACAGTTACTTTTTCAGCTTTTAAATTTTGCAAGGATTGGATCTTATTGTCAAACCCACATCCTACAGGCCCTATGTTTGACACCACAGTGTTATAAAGTCTGATTAAACTGCTTGAATTTGTCTCGAGTTGAATGCATTAGTTTACGTGAGCACTAAAATTATCCGATTATTCAAGTTATTATGAAAACGAGAAATAATTAGATGAAGGAAGATATCTGATGATAAGAAATCGAAATAACATTCCTAGATTTGTGCACAATACTTAATTGTCTTTGTGCCTATATACCTGTTAATCTTATGTATTTTGCTTTTTTACATGTGCGCATGTGTAAATAAATTTAATAGTTAGAAAATAGATGTGACATAGTTACGATGCGAGTGGAGGACAAAAGAGAATCTAAACATTGTGCTGCAGCAGAAAGTCCTCAACGAGCCACTTCTAGTGTGAAGAGGAGCCTAACCTAATGTTAAATGAAATGAAAACACTCATCAAAGCTAAAAGAACGTAGACGCTGCCATGTTCAATAAGACAAGATCAAATGTTTTGAGAGTAATGGAAAGTTTGAGTCTTACACCACTCCGTACATATTTGCATGTAAACCGGTAGTTTTTCCATTATTGCATTTCTGCAGTGCACGTAAACGCACTGATCTGATTATCACAGCAACCTCATTGCTTCCAGTTACAAGATGTTCATAGTCTTTTAAATGTGCTCATTGATTTGACCTGTTTTATAGCAGCAATTTGTCCGACGAGCTTCACGTAACACTTTGCCAAGCTTGATTAATGAGACTGGATTCACAGTTTGGTCGAACAATTAAAATGACTTAGACTGAGTCTTTAACTGCCTCATACTGGAATTAAACAAAAGCCGAGTTGTTGTGAGTGCTGTGTGAGTGAGACATAGTTCTGAGAGCTCCACGGTGGTGCTGTATTTCTTCAACAGATCACGAGCATGGTGACCGTCTGGTTAGGGAGATTGAAGGGTTTCAGGATTGCGCTAAAAGGGTGACGTCTTAGATTTGTACGCTACTCATGCCCTCTGAAAACTTTCACAAATTCCTCACTTTTTAATTTTCTCATTTCAATGATATGCTTTCAGTTTTTTTCTTTATCATTTCTCATGTTTTTTCTTAATGTTGTATAGTCTGTGAATCCATCTTTCGGTTCTTTCTGAGAAGTTTGATTTTTAAGACTTAATTTCGAAGTCTTGTAATTTTGGATTCATTTTAATGGCCAAAGGCATGAAGATAGGGTCACACTTGCCGATTAGTTATAATTGAATGGAAATAAGGGGAATTGTTGCGACAGTCATTATCTAAACGAGGCCATTTAGAGTCTGAGGCATTTGATTGGTGGTGAAGCGTGTCTTGAGGCTGATAAAGGCCTAATTGCACTGTTGACCGGGTCACATTTCTTATTTTAGGAGAGGAGAATATTTGGGCTCAGTCACAGTCCGTGAGTCGTTCAGTATTTGTGCTGGAAGGCTCTGAAGGCTTTTCTTGTGAGAATATGAGATTGAAAAGCTATTCTAAAACAGAAAACCAGATGGCAGCAGGTCTTCACTGTTGGCCGTTTGGAAAGGTTTGATGGCACTGTTGCCACTCTGGTTAGATTTATATTTAACTACATTCCTGCAAATACAAGACAGGGTGCAGGAGGGGGAAATAGATTTTATTTTGAAGAAACAGGTGTTTTATTTGTGAACAGACCTCGTCACAGGCTGAATTAAAGTTGTATCAGAGCTTTTATCCTTACTTTGATTTTAGATTAGAGCTTGTTAATTATAAACCATTCTCATAGCATGACCTAATAATCCTCAGGACTGCAGTTTTTATATACAGTATAGTCTAAGTCATTGAAAAACAAAGGGTTTATGTGAATGAATTTTACTCCATTGTTTATCTGCATCTATCTTCTATACTGC
Organism: Parablennius parvicornis; assembly: GCA_900302745.1. NCBI lineage: Eukaryota > Metazoa > Chordata > Actinopteri > Blenniiformes > Blenniidae > Parablennius > Parablennius parvicornis. The sequence continues at coordinate 20,360 of OMNM01006267.1, forward strand.
TAAATCCAAGTCTGGGACGCCCCCAGCTGACAGGCAGGATTCAGTCTGGAGAAGTTGCTACTGCATCACAGGGTAAACACAAGCAAATACAACACAGTCACACCCACAGGTGATTTATAATCACCAAATAACCTTGAATGATGAACCTGATTGGACTGTAGGAGAAACTCTGATTACCCACTAAAAGAACATGCAAACTCTGCAAAGAAAGGTCTTAGTGCCTGAACTCCATCTGGGCTCTTTGTGAGGGGAGAGTGATAAATGCAACTTCATTGTTTAGCCTATCGTAGAATTCTTTTACAATATTGTTTGGGCTACTTTCTTTCTCGAGTCTTAACTGATTCATCAAAGCTAATTGTTACAGTCAGCTTATAGTGAATCATATTCTCATTTACTTTGTGGGGTTTATGTTTTGATTTATATTTTCTGTTTGTTTTTGCATCAGACTGGGACCGAGAGAAGCTCTTAGAGGCCTGGATGACCAATGCAGAGGATTGCTGTCAACGCTCAGGGGTGCAGATGCCCAATCCACCTCCAAGTGGTTATAATGCATGGGACACTTTGCCCTCACCTCGAACGCCACGTACCGCCCGCTCGTCTATCACCTCCCCGGACCAAATCAGCCTTGTGCCTGCTGACGAGGAGTCTGCTCTGGTGAGGGATGTCCTGAAGTCCCCTAACAGGAAAGAAATGAAATGAGTCAGGTTTTTTTTTTTTTTTACCCTGATAAATTTGAAGGTTAAGCTTCATTTGTAGGAAACATAAAAATGAAAAAGTAGAGCAAAGTTTTTTCTACAGGACTGTACTTTTTTTTCCCCGCTCCCGGTTTAGATGTCTCCACACCTGACTGCAATGACGGCACATTATCACAATTCTGCAGAGCTTGATGATGCGTCGTCCTTGTGAATCTGCCGTGTTGGAGCAGGGAGACATTTAAATCCTGCATGGCAATAACTCCTTAAGGCTGCAGTTGGAGATGCGATTCATACGTGCCTCCTGGTGACAGCACTGACACGAATGTGCACAAAGTGAGACCATGCCTTGAACTGTCTGTATTTTTTTTTTCTTCAATATTTCAAAGTTAAGAAAGTTTGAGAGAACTTTAATTGGCAGTCGCCGGTGTAGTTGATGAGACCCTTATTACAGTGTCTGTTTTTACTGTACTTATCAGTGCAGAACAATCAAATGAAATTAAAGCGCAGGCAGCCTCAGGGAGCGGCATGCTCTTCTGACCACAGAGCTGCTATAGGAACGAGGGATTGCTGCGAGCCTGGAAAAGCAGAGACAAATTGCAACTGGCAGTGTACCTATAAAAACTGTACACAGGTGTTTGTTTAAATCAAGTCCCTTCTATGCCACACGTTTCCCGAAGTGATTCCGCTGAATTATTTAAATCTTTGCTATCACACCTGTCTCACCAAATAATGTTTCACTCTTACCCCCAACATTAGTTTGCTCACAGTCATTAAGTATTCTAGTGTTTAGTGATGCAGATATAAACACAAGCAGGTCTTCCTTGAGTCCAAGGAGAAGCACTGTTTTGTTCATTTTGATATATGCAGGGAGCGAACGTAAAATTAATATTTCCATCGAAATATGTTATTAAGGTTCAGCTCTCCCAGGACAGAGACTCAAAATGTAAACAAAAATGTTATTACATTTTAACCTTCTTCTGCATCAAAGTTAAATGTTAAAACTTGAAAGTTTCCCCACAGGACTGTAATGACTGGCAAGCTTATGGGGGGATAAATACCTGTCGTTCTAGCTGTTTTACGATTCAACCAGTAGGACAAATCTGTTGTTGGTCGTAGAAAATTATGAATATATAAATATTCCATCAAATCCTAATGGATGACTTATTTTGGCGCCGTGCTCACCGAATGTGCTTTTAGGCAAGGTTATCATAGACTGCTATTGACTCCCTGCTGAAGGAGGGCTCACACACCCTCTGTTAAATTGCCCACCTGTAAATCTGACCTTGTCTGAGATTTCCACATAATTAACAAACATGCATGGACATTTCCTCTGCTGTCTTCTCTGTGACAAATTGTGAAGGTGAAAATTTACAACTAATACAATATTATGTCCTGTACGGAAATAACATTTCAAGGCAACGGCCTTTATCTGCTTACATGATTTTGGTAATTTTTCTTGTTCGAACTTCTGCAAAATAAAATAACCCACCGCAAGTAACGTTGAGTGTTAGATCACAGTAAGGGTAACAAAATAACTCTTGTGTATTAATTAATCACGCCATGTTGTCGCCACTAGTGCTCTGCATAAAAAAGCAGTTACTGAATCCTGATAACTTTACTGTGTAACAACCTGCAAAAACGAATGCATTTAAGAGCAGTGTGCAGAATTTGCCATGAATAGTATAAAAGTTTGCCATTCAGAATTCATGAACAGTGATTACTATGATCTGTTGCTTTCAGGAAAATACACCAAGCGCAAAAAAAAAAAGTGAAAGTAGTACTTTTTATGATGCTTCTGATGGCTGCCTATTGTGAAGGTAGGTTTTTGTCAGTTTTCGAAAAGTTGAGTACGAGAGGACATATCTTTTTTGGGTGTTTTTCAAGTAACCTGTTGAAAAAAGATTGTTGAAGCTGACAAACTTGAGCTATCAATTACTTCACAAGAAATCAGAGTTCGCATCCATCTGACAGAATCCCCGTGGAACTGAGAAGGCACGTCTCAACCGGCACCATGCCAATCGAAGGAGTGTACTCAAGTGCCCTTTTAAAGGTTACAGTTGATAATATCACATTGTGCTCCTTCACAAATCAATACTTACATTGTTCAACTACACTGCCTTCTTTATGTCTTCTGCGAGGGTCAGTCTCTCACTGTAACAAGGCTTTTGTGTTTGTCCTCTTGTTTTGTGGCTGCTTTTTGTGCGGGTGTGAGAAAATGCAACTGATGACAGAACAAATCTCATCTGTGAGCCTCACAATGAGCAGGAGTCAGAATTCCAGCGCTTCAGGGCTACTATTGTGTCGGATTTCATACAACCAAGCAATTTCCCACATCAAAATGATACAAGCATAGCTTTCCTATCCCTGGAATTCCATCCGGACACTGATCACATCATGTTGAATGAATGCCTAATTAGGCAGACATTTTAAGCACAGTATTTTGCTTTTTAAAGGGCTGTTTACACTTCAGGTGGTACAAGTGCTTTATATGAAGATTGATACAGTGCTGACAACACAAAACAAGGAAGGACACAGGAGTTAATGATTATTCAAATTTTGAGAAAAAAGGGATTTTGAGGCAAAGACAATAAATGATCGAAAATAGTCAAGGTTAAATGAATAAGTGTAGATGATGAATACACCTTTCATGAATTAAAACCAGGGTAAAACAATAAGTAATGTGAAAAACAATGGGGGGGGGGGG
>OMNM01006267.1:27813-42714 GCA_900302745.1 Parablennius parvicornis
TGTTGTTTGTGAAAAAAAAAAAAAAAAAAAAAAAAAAAAAAAAAAAAAATCAAAGCATTTTTATAATTCTTCTATTTTGTTATTGGCTATTATCACAGCGTTGCTTGCAATACACGGGATATTGTGTCCAGCAGTATTATATAACTATAGTTTTGGGAGTGCTTTCCCTCTTACGGGGAATGAGGTTAAGCTTTGACCTTGAGTAAGTTTTGAAATTAGGCTGCGCCAGGAACAGTTTTATAGTGTAAAAACTTGCCAAATCTGTGGTGCAAGTTGGAATGACTTGCTGTGGTGACCCACTTGTCAAAAGCAGAAGCTGGAGAGACACTTACTGTCATATTCAAAAAAAAATATCCATCAGAAAGCTTCAAAGCTACTCAGGGCCTGCAGTGTGCATGTTCCTTCTTTCTCAGTGGACCAGAGGTGTCTGAGGTAAAAAAAAAGAGAGACTCTCTGGTGGAGGTGGAGAGTTGAGATGGTTAAATAGACACTGTCATGTTGCCCACCTGTGTCTCTGTTAGTACGACGGTTGCTGGAGGGCAGAGCATGAAAAGGAGCACGTTAGAGACATGCAGCCTGGATCTCTTTTGTCTCTGTGACAGCCCCGCCGCCATCTCTGCTGGTTAAAGAGGGCCGACTGCAGATGAAGATTGGGTTTCGGAGAAATGGCACAGCTTTCACAGGCTGAGAGGCCACGGAGGGCCCAGCCTCTTGACCTGTTATTACACGCTAAGAAATGGCTGCACCCCTGTTGCTTAGAAACGCGGGACTCGGCGTTACTAAGGAACCTTTTGTCTTTTCATTGGCTTTTCATTTCATTTTCTTCTGTCTGGCATGGCTTTGCACATTTTTAATCTCGAGTCTCTGTTTCACATGGTGCTTACTGTCTGACTGTCCCTCCATTCGCGGCTCCCCCTGGTTTAGCTTTTATGCTTGCTATTGATTCTTCTCAGGTGTCTGTAAACATTGTGTTTCCAGGACAACACTGGTCTCAGCTGTTGTTTTTTTTTGTTTTGTTTGTTACTCTGGCTAACTTGTCACCCACAGAAGCACTTGTGTCACGGAGAGAGAAATCACTTACATCCAAATAGTCTGCAGATTGGAGAGGCTGTAGTGTTTTGTTGTTGTGGATGCCCGGTGGAACTTGCTCATCACAGATGTAGTCTGAGTGCCTTCTAGTGGCAGCGGCTTCGAGGATTCACTCAGAGGTTCAGACAGATGCCACCTCTCTTGTGAATTGTCATCTTTAAAGGAAAAACATTGATAAATAGGATGAGTCATCGAGTCTTGTCGAGATTACTTTTTAAAAGATGTTCCTCGACTCTAATTGTAATTTTTCCATGCAGTACAAAGCATATGTTAGGAGGATATAGTGTCATTGAGTAGAGATGTTACGCATTGCAGTCAAGTGAATTTTCCTCCTCTTACGTGTCATAAAAAGATCACAAAAACATGACTTGATGTTCTAGGCTACTGTATGATTTACTCTAATAAAGATGAACAATTTCCCATCTAGACACAAAGTACTTGTTCTTTACAAACCATCATAAATGCAACAGTTGTTATTGTTATGCGATTATTATTACATAGGATTCGTTTCATTTCAATAGATCTCAGTGAATCTTCTGAACTTAACATATTGGACGTACTTCATATTTGATGCATATAACATTCTTGTGCCAACTGTGGTAATTTTTTCTGTCACCTCTATAGAGATATGACAGGAGTGTAAAAAAAATGATGGCCTTGATATGAATTCATAAAATGCTTCTCAAAAAGTTTACGTTTGATTTCCCTGTATGTTACATGGTGAAGATGAGCCAAGATTGTTCTGTGCTAGTAGATGACTTGCATTTCTAAAGACGCAAACATTCCAAGTCAAAGCTGGCTGAAATTCATATAAAGAAAAGCAGGATGGCAGCAGGAGGTCTGTTCAGATTTTACACAGACTGACCCCCTGACATAACACTGTTTTGAATACCAAATCAGTTACTGCAAATAGATCCACTGAAATCCCACACACTGACCCTCCGAGGCACGTTGCAACAACTTTTCTATCGTCTATTGCTCGTACTTGATTGTTCGAGCTGAATTGAAATCACATTGGGTGGTAGTAATCAGGTGCAAATAAACAGGTGAATTGTGTGTCAGAGATGGGGTGGTTTAAGGGTTTCCAGTATTTTTTCAGTGTGCCATGATATCTAAAGTTCATTAGCACACCTGAACCAGTATCAACAAATGGCCAACCTTTTTTTTTCTTTTTTCTTTTCTTTAAAGTATTGTCTGGCCAGAGCAGAACTAACCGAACCTTTCCCTTCGCACCCTGCTCCATGCAGTGTAAGTACGACTTCTGCTGGATCTGTCTGGAAGAGTGGAAAAAGCACAGCTCGTCGACGGGGGGATACTATCGCTGTACACGCTACGAGGTCATCCAACAGGTGGAGGAGCAGTCAAAGGAGATGACTGAAGAGGTAAACGCAAGCACATTCGCAAACAGCACTATCATAATTTCATTTTTTTTTCCAAAATATTTTTCCAGCACAGTTAACTGCATCCTTTATAAAATATGACAGCCTTGAGTTATGGCTGGTGTTTCTCAAGGAGCATCTTTTTTTTTTTAAGACGGCACACAGTAAATATTGTGCTCTGCCTCCTGTTGTTTGTGATGTATGTTAGTTTTAAATATAAAAAGACTCCAGTGATATTAAATGAAGAAATGTGAAAATGTATGCAAACAGCCGAGAAGAGTACAAGTGTTAGTTTGCATGTACCTCAGTTAACAGGAACACGCGAGAAAGGTTTAAGCCATCAATAGTAAATCCTCTCTGGCTACAAAACTGCTCAGACGTGGTTGTTATTTGCATTTATCGCAATCACAAGTACAGACTTTACCAACAGCACTACCTTCTTTGACTTCTCACGGCCACATTATTTACAGTTTCTGTATGAGAGGGAACAACTTGCTCAGAGATTATTGACTGTGACTGGTGTCTCATCACGCTTTCGCAGGCAGAGAAGAAGCACAAGAGTTTTCAGGAACTCGACCGTTTTATGCACTACTACACACGCTTCAAGAACCATGAGCACAGCTATCAGGTAAACCGGTCTGGCTTTGCCTTCCAATGATGTCTGCTTTGCATAGTGTACAAATGCAACGAATGCGGCCAGTCAGCACCCTGCACCAGAGCAGAAAGCTGGTACGCGACCTCATAGGTGGACATACTGCCCAGTCTAATAAACTTCATAACTGCAGAATTTAAAAAATAAAGTGCGACTGTATTCTGCACATCACAAAGCCTTATAAAAATAGTCCGCAGCTCAAGCCTTTGCTAATTTATGTAATCTCGTATTTCGGATGTGTCTCCATTGTTTGGTTGGGTGGGCTCCTCAGGATGAGTTTCCAGTAAACAGTAAAAACTAACGGCTTCGTTCTCCCTCACAATAGCTGGAGCAGCGCCTGTTAAAAACAGCCAAAGAGAAGATGGAGCAGCTTAGTCGGGCCCTGAGTGGAAGTGAGTGTGCAGTCTGCCATAACAGTGTCGATCTTTATTACACATTTAGACGCATCTTAATCTAGTCCTCTGATATTGAGCTTTGAGAAGTAGGCAGGAGGGAGAAAACACCAAGGTGCTTTAATAATGTATTAACAACAGTCAGTAGAGTTATTACTCACCAGGCACTTCTAAGTAACAAGAAAGTGTGGCTTTGTGAATAAGCTTTGTCTCGAGCCCTTTTAAAACACCAATCTGTACAGGCAATTACAGTCTGTTCAGCATCACCAGTTTCTGTTCTGATAGGCAACAGCTGAAATCTAACTAGATCTTTATTGCAGTGGTACCAACCATTTTGGCTTCCATTGATGGAAATGACAAACTCAGCTGTCACGAGTTTAATTCAGCCCCGAGGATGAATAGTTCACCCTTGCATACTGTAATCTTAAGCTTGGGTCTACTTGAGTAATCATCTCTGAATCAATGTTTTCTACATTTCACTTCCTAAATGGAGTTGAACGTTTTAAAGATTGCATTTATTGAAAATGGTTTAATGACAACGTTAGAATGCACTTGAGTGAAACATAAAATCCTAAAGAGGCTGTTTTACCTCCTTTCGCATCATTCTTGACATTGATAAAGAAACTAAGTATCTGGAGTAACACTAAATTTAGCACATTTGATCACCTTTTTTCTTGCTTTTTTTTTTTTTAAACAAATGTCTTCATTTAGTGCTTCAAGTAATTTAAGCTGGAATAAGGTTCGTCATTTAAAGAAGTAAAGCAGACAATCATTTTTTTTTTTGGTTATCTGACAGTGTTCTTCTCTCTCGCAGGAGAAGGAGGCCCGCCTGACACTACGTTCATTGAAGATGCCGTCCTCGAACTACTAAAGACTCGCCGCATCCTCAAGTGCTCTTATCCTTACGGGTTCTTCCTGGAGCCCAAAAGCACAAAGAAAGAGATCTACGAGCTTATGCAGGTTTCAGGCGTACTTATTGAGAAGAAAGACAAATGTTCACAGCAGTCAGCCTTATATGGGCCATTAGAGATGCGGGACTAAAGCTTTTCTACCTCATGATCTTCACAATCGGCCTCAGTTATATCTGCACATCTCAGCATTTATTTAAACACCCAGTGCCCAATTCTTAATGATTGCCAGTATAAGTACAAAATGTACTTTCATGCTGTGTTTTATATTTAAGACACTTTAGAATAAATGAGCAAGGCCCCCATAGGTCTTCCTAAAGGCTTGTAAAATTAATGCAATGTGAAGGAGAAACATAAACAGTTTCGTTAAAAAAAAAATGTTCACTTGTAGGGCCACTTTTAATGTCTCTCTATCCTTGAGCACTCCCGTTTTGTGAGCCCTTTTAAAAATGTAAATCGTGTAATCGTACCCTAAATTCACCCTTGCAAAGTTTCTGATTAAAAAAAAAATCTCTCAGCTAGCTTTCTCTCTCTTGTCAGACGGATTTGGAGATGGTGACTGAAGACTTAGCACAAAAGGTGAACAGGCCTTACCTGCGAACGCCACGCCACAAGATCATCCGCGCGGCATGCCTGGTTCAGCAGAAAAGACAGGAGTTCTTGGCCTCAGTCGCACGAGGAGTCGCCCCCAACGACTCTCCCGAGGCCCCCAGGCGCAGGTGAGACCGCCAGGAAGCTGCCGAGTGTTAACTTGTAATCTGTTGCGTACAAAAGCCCTGCTCTGTGTGTATTATATCTGACCTTTGAAATGATCAGGTGTGACCAATTAGTGATCCACTTTCATCTATTTATCACAATGTCATACAAAAGATTTCCCTCTGTCTTTGCTGACTTGCAGTTTTGCTGGCGGACCGTGGGACTGGGAGTACTTAGGCTTTGCATCACCTGAGGTAACAGAACAATACTTTCCATAGTTTGCAGTGAATTGTTTGTAGCGAAAACAATACATGTGCTGAAGCCACAAATTTGCAAATCTTTTTGTTTTGACATTGTGTGTTGATTGCTGAGATAATTATTTTCAAAACTGTGTTTGTGGCATGATGAATATTCCAGACACTTTATTCTGCTTATGGTCAGCTGGGATTGCGGTATAACAGCATAGACATTAAGTGAAGTGCAAAACTTATTTACAGCTACAAAAAGTATAAATCACATCTGATGAGGAGCTCATGCAGAAGTTGCAGTTGCATTATTTGTGCGATGCTCATATACTGACACGTTCGTATTTTGGTCTGAAAGTGGCTCTTCAGTGTGCTCTGATGTAATGCATCAGTACTAGTAAATAGCTCGGCCTTCATTATTTGTGAGATGAAATTAAGAAATATATAGGATCAATATATATTGTGTTGCATCTTTTTACTGTGCTTGTAGCACTTTGTGATTTTTAAAAGAAAAATGCATTAGAAATATAATTCATTATTAATAATAATAATAAACCAGAGCATTTAAGCAGATAAGCAGAGTCATAGTTTTTACACCCCATGGAAATATGATGGTGTTAATAGTATATATCATACAATGTGAAAAATAATTTAAGTAAATAATTCTTACTGACAAAGCAGGTCCAGTATATGAGGTTCAAGGTTGATTGAAGCTCTAAGGGTGAAAGTTGCAAAAGTCAGTTTCCCATCCTTTGAAAACCCCTGTTTTAATGCAATATGGCAGGTAACACTAAATTGGGTTTGACTATTACACAAACTTAAATCATGTCTTTATGTCCTGAAAATGTGATATCCCACTATCTACCTTTACATGAGCTCTGTATGTGTGTAGAAAAGTTCTTGACGTTGGCTGGTTGGAATTTCAAGATGGAGCAACACTGACAAACCATGATGACCGAAAGATCACTGTGTTATTCAACACAGTGGAGTGAGCCAGATGGTTCAGTGTTCCCCTGTGCACCCATTTGGAATGACTAAAAAGCACAGTCCTCTGGCAAACGCCTAAATAGGCTACTCCCGATCATTGCACATTAGTATCAGGTGTTTGCAGTTAACACTTACAGTCATAAAACTGTCGACCACATAATAGTTTGATTGACCTGCCTCCTTTTTCAGCACAGCTTGACGTAATGGTGCATACGTCAATACATTGTGGCAGTTCTTAAACATCCAGGTTTTCCACGGGAATAGAATTCACTCAGCTGAAAGGCCCCCGTCACTTCTCGGCTTCACGTAGCTGTTAAAAAACACAACATCAAAAATGGTCATTTTAGATGAAAAATGGGCCTTGCAGGAGTTCTTGAACATCTTTTAACTCATGCAATGCACAACATCTCCTTCGCAGACCTTATTTCCACTGCAGACATTTTGATTTGTGACAGTGGGGAAAGCAGGACTTAATGATTGCTCTGTTCCATTAAGTGTCCCAGTCAGCCATGTCAGTGAACCAGCATGCACAAAAGCAGGACCTCTTCTAAGTGGGATGTAGCCGTCATTAATACCTCTGCACTTTCCCCACTGTGACAAGTCAAAATGTCTGCTGTGAAAAAGGTCAATTAGGGAAACAAATGAGAAGATCAGCCCTGTCTGCCAGGCTGATAAACAAGTTTTGAAACCACCTCCTCCTCCTCCTTTAAATCACCCCCTCCCCGCGCTGGCTGCTTTGCACCGTGCAGTGACGCCTGTTTATTTAAGGTTTACTGAGTAAACAGGCACTGATGCACAGATATTTGACATCCAATTCCAGATCCAGTGTATTGACTCCACCTAATTTGAAATCCGATTATATTAATGAATTATTAATAGGTAGAAAACCTACCTCAGTTGCTTGTTTACCTGCAAGAGGATGACGATTAGTTTTTTTTTCATAATTTCATGTTACTAATAATGAAAAGCAGGTTAAATCTGGCCCACGTAATGACTTTGTGAAAATCACTAAGAATAAAAGCGGCGGTTATTCCTCATCTGTCCACTGGAGAGAGGGAAGAAAACACTGTGACTGAGAAGTGACCAGCAGATGACAGCATTGTTCTTAACTCATGAAACTGAAAGGATTAATGGCGAAATCGCAGCAGCATGAACACTAGAAATTGGATGGCCAAGGAAGCAACTTCTAATTTCGAGTTAATTTGTAAACGTGAACAACTTCTTTGCAGTTTAACTTTTTATCTTTGATGCAAGATGCAGTCTAACTGTGCTGCACGCATCCTTTGAACTAAAATGAGTTTGACACACCTGATATTCAGAATGTTGCCATCACATCTCTCCTCTCTGCCTCTCCACCTCAGAACAAAAGTTTTGCGAACACAGTCTCACTGAATTAAAGTAACTATAGTGTGTCTCTCGTGCTGACTACTGCATAACTGTCAGTGCTTAATGTGTATCTGTGCTGTGCTGTACGGTTAACGATCCCTAAGAGAAATGCAGTACACAAGCCAACCGAAGCACCTGCAGGTTTATAAGGCAACAGAAAAGAATTAGTGAGGCTACAAAGACCGACTTGCCTTCAAAAGAACAAATTATCAATGTAAATACAGGCGAGATACTTCTCTCACCTCCACCTTTTGTTCCCATACTGGATTAGAATAACAAAGTAACCACACCATTCTCTGTTGTCGTCAACAGATACTTTTGAGCACGTATATCTTAGAAGTTCATGCTAAATACTGCCACCAGATGCTGAACGTTGAGTCTTATAAAAAAAAAAAAAAAATGTCCCCTAATTAAGAGCGCGTGTTCCTCAACTGCACTGGTTAATGGGAACACCATAAAAATAATCAAAGCTGGATGACACTGCCTCACAGGCACAGCTACAGATGGTCCGCTCCATACTTCTTACAATGACTTCATAGAGGGCTATATTTAGTGAGCTCGAAACATGAAAGAAGAGTTTGGATGTCAGGCTTTGATTATAAATGAATGTGACTCAGTGACTTTTTGCAAATGAACGAGATGATTGAAGAATACAGTTGATCGTTTGATTTTTGTGAAAAAATTGCTTCTATGTAAACTTTCTCCTTGCAGTCTGGTATTTGTCAGTCACTCACAAGGGGCAGTGGTTATATTTAAATGTTCTTAAACATCAGAGGTACCATCTCATTTATTGGAATCCTGACACTGTGAAAGACTTGATGGAAATCTGTTTTCCAATGAAAGGACACAGTTTGGACCAGTTGAGATAACAGATTCTTTTTTTTTTTTTTTTTTTTTTAAATCTTGTGGTTCACTGTTGAAGCGCTGTGAATACAAATTGAATGCCACAGCATTAATAGTCATTTTTATCAGTGTAAAATTAATGATTTCCACTTTGATCTCCATTAATATTCCCATAATTAGAGATGTTCTGACATATTTGACACACTTGTTTGTAATTTTACTTGATTCGTTGTTTAACACCCAAATTATATTAATGAAATCTACATCAGACTCCCCAGAGGGAACATTCCCAAAGTCGCAAGTTACACACTCTCTCTCTCTCTCTGTTAGACAGATTAATAAAATGCATTACACTTACCTCACTACCGTCAAACATAATGTGGCTTTGATGGTGCTACATTATTTCATGCTCATTACAATTTAACCTGGACTAAACATTTTTTTATTCATTCATTAATGTTCGTCAGGAATGTTGTAAATTCTCAAGTTTGTGAATTTGCTGTTTCATACTAGTGTGTGTGTTCTGGCTGAATTCATCCCATAGTGAATGAAGTTATGGTCTGGAGATGAAAGCATCTGAAGCTGCGTCTTTCTGCTATGCTATTGCTATTTTAACTCACCGATCCAATTAATGTTTTTTTGGTTCAGAAACCAGAATATTGGGCATAAAATCTCAACCACGTTGAGCAAAAGAAAGAACAAACTACAATTTAAGAGTTTTTGAATTCTTTTTTGTGTGTGCTTTTTTTTTTTTTAAAGGAGTACGCAGAGTTCCAGTACAGGCGGCGTCACAGGCAGCGGAGGCGAGGCGACATGTCCAGTCTCCGTAGCAACACACCCGACCCCGACGACCTCAGCGACAGCACCTTAGGTACCGCAAGCAGATATGAACTCCCCTGACGTTCGAGCAGAGATCTTGGTTTTCCTGCTAATTGGATTCACATTTATAAAAAAAGAAATTATTTCTATGTACAGCTTCATTCGATAAACTTAAGCAAAACATTCCATGTCTGGATTATGCCATCCTAAATTTAAATTCCTAACTTGATTGCTGCTTTGATATCAGATGTCAAATCTGTGAAGCTATTCAACCAGGTTGACTCTTTTCTCCATCCTCGATTAAAGCAGCATTCAGCCGGCACTTTCATAGATTTAATCTATTAATCACATGTTTATTCAAGTGAATCTACTCTCAGGACATTCCTTCCAAAGTTCTATTGTGACAGTGAGAAACCAGTGTCAGAAGCCAGATTATTATTAGTCGAAGCAGAAAGGGATTTATTCGGCGTCAAGTCATGACTAGACTCATGATTTCATGAGGGCGCAGCGCACAGCACTTCAAAACACTAAAAACTGGATCGCTTCTACCAAAAGCAGATTAGAAGTGATCACACCATCGCCGCGTCGATACACCAGGCTTTGTTTCACTGAGAGAACCGAGGGAGTTTGTCAGATGCAGAATTTGCTGAATAAAGGATATAAGACTAAACTGCAAAAGTTGTGTCTTAAGAAAACCGTCAAGCTGTTGTCGCAGACATCTTCAGACCTCTTTCTCAGGAGGGGAAATGAGGCCAAACCGCACCAGCCTTACACAGAGGGTAGTCGAAAAAGTGCCTCTCACTCATGAACCCCAGTCAGAGATTTATGACTGCAACAGAGTGGGACTGCAGTCTAACCCACAGTGAAACATGGTGCTGGGAATATTCAAGTCTCTAGATGTTTTTCTACAGGAGACGACCTGCACTGAACCAGCTGCCCCCGTGACTAAAGAGAAAGTAACTCTCTATTCTTTATTGGCGTGGTTCGACCTCTGGTCTGCATCTTTGTACAGAAGAGTACACACTGCAGCAGGATAATGAGTCCAACGGCACCCTTAAAGCTTTGGGTTAAAAAAAAAAAAAAAAACTCAGTGAAAAGACTGAATGCCCGCTCCGATGGACTTTCCTCACCTAAACTCAACCCAGCTAAATATTTATGCAGCGTTTGAAAACTTAAGTTTAGTTAATGATGGCGTGCCCTCTCAAGAAGCGGGCAGTGCTGAAGTTGGCAGGGTGTTGTTCACGAGCAATGCAGTTGCAGTACGAGATTGCTGAAGTGAAGTGAGCTGTAAAGTAAAACTCTCTGTTTACCAGTCAGTTTACATCCTCGCCCTGACCTATGGTCAGGAACTTGGGCCGTGATTGAAGGAATGAGATGGCGGATAAAAGTGGATGAAATGAGTTTCCTCTAAAGGGTGGTGAGTTTCACTGTTGTTGATAGAGAGAACCTCAAACATCCAGGAGAGACTCAGAGTCTAGTTGCTGCACCTCAACATTTAGAGGAGCAGCTACTAGGACGCTCATTTGGTTGACTCCCATTAGAAGTGTACCAGGATGGGCCAGGGCTGGCCCAGAACCTGCTGGAGATATTAGATCTCTCGTTTGCTTTTGGAAGCTGCTCGAGGTCCTCAGTACACAGAGAGGAATGTAAAGGCTTTGCTTTCTGTACCGCCACCATGACCCTAAGGTGAAACAAGTAAGAAGTAGATGGATGGAGGAATTATTTTTTAAAGATTTCCATCAACTATCGAGGGAAAGAGATTGGCTGTGTGATGTATAGTTCATATTAGGACCAACATTGCTGCAAACTGCTGAGCTTATTATATGGTTATGGCAGTTATTGGAGAAACAAAGCCTAAATACAAAAACGCTAAGCATCTGGTGTGATCACCTCTTGCCTTTGAATCAGCAGTTCTGTGCACTTTGCCCACGGACAGGTTCTCATGCTACCTCTCTAGGTTTATTCTTTCTAAGGAGATTTGAGATCTCATCGCATTTCCGTCCGCACCATCTGTTGCAGGTCTTATTGCTCACCCTGTAGCCGAGGATCGTTCTTTATGGCTCCGGGTGTGGGAGGGGATTCATTACCACACTGCAGTAACTACATAGGACCAGCCGTGTTCCTGCCTCATGGCACTGTGTTGATAGGAACGACTGAAAGATGCAAACACTGTCTGTAAATTCTACACTGCATCGATGTAATGAACTTTCCCAAATGTTGATGCATTTAATTTTAAACAGAATATAAATTAGGGTCAAAAAACTGGGAAAATCACAGCCGCTAAAGTTCAATATGCCGATATTTGTAATCCATCAGTCTTGCCCATCACAGTGGTGCTTTGTCTTTGGCCGTGTGCAGTAAAAGACAGATGAAACATGCAGTTTCCAGGCCAGCTAATAGGCTCTGTTGTGCCAAGAAGGATTAATTGATTTCTGGAGATGATACTGAATTAATGAATTTTTCCTTGGGAATGCTGAAGGTGCACTTTCTTGCTCAGTTGCTAATATCCATTTTGCAGCATTTACTCAACTGATGGTGATTTTAGTAAATGTGATGATTAGCACTAGCCTCAACTGCTTTTCATAGAATGGTTTAATGGCTCCGCTTTCCCCCTGTGATCTCTTCCTTCCTTTCTTCCTGCGAAGACGCACAAGACGTCGGAGGTGGACGCCGGCAGGGTCCTTTGATGGTGAGTTCACAGCCGTTTCATTGTAGCTCGAGACTCTCAGGCTTTGAAACTTTTTCAGACAGTATCAGAAAAGTCCAGCATTGATCTGGTTGCGAGAGGTTTTTCAAAAAGTATTATGGCTCGATAAGGCTGTGGTTTGAAACTGATGCAGTTCTGGAACTCGGCTAGTTCTGCTCTGTTTAGTTTTTTTTTCTGAAGGTAATTTGGAGAAACTTTGGGAAAAATATATATATATAAAATGCAACCCTGCTTTTGATTTTTGCACTGGAAAAAGTCACACAAAATAATTAACAGTAACAGGTAATGTCATACGATGCATTGGGGGCTCATTCAAACCTTTGAATATTCTACGTTAAGCTGACGTGTTTCCACGCTCTTATAGTTTAGCTTTTTCCCTCCAACCCGTTACGGCACAATTATCAGCCATTATTTATTTGTGCAACGTGGTGATAAATGGATGAAAATAATGTATTAATACAATACAGATTGAATTGGATTTTGTTTAATTTATTAATTCAAAATCTAAAATGTCAAATAAAGATGAAATATTTTTTTAATCAAATTTAATGAAAAATACTGGGCTCATGAATACTGTCCAAATCATTTTGAATCCAACATCATGTCATGCGGAGCAACGCATTTGTCTTTCACAATCATTCGGTCCTACAAACAGATCTGAGGCCAAACGTAATCACCAGCACATTGAATTTGCAGCTGAAAGTAATGAAGTAATCCCCCTGACTTTGTTCTGAGTAGAATTCACCAAGAACTGAAGGGCGCAGCTCTTTTAGGATTTTTGTTGTCCTTTTAGGAGCCGTTCATAATGAACGGGCTCGAGGCTGACAGTTACAGAGTGGCTCGAGAAGTGTACTGAGACACTGTTGACACACTTGTTAACAAAATAATACAACCTCGCCTGTCTTATCCTTTTCCATTTGGGAGTCTTTATAAATGTAAAACCTCAAAAACCTGCTTGGAGGAAAACAGCAACGCAACTATAAAATAGCTGTCATTGCTTGCAGGAGTTTGTGTCAAAATGTCAACCGCTGATGTTTTCCTCGTCTTACCTCGTCTACATCTGCAGTTTTCTACCTGCTGCTGCCGTTACATTGTGGAAAGTTGGGAGGACTTGAGCTCCCAAGTCTGAATCCGTTGTAACTCGATGACTTGGTGTGTATCTTCCAGGGTCTCGGTTCCTTGGATGACGACGACCCAAACATCCTCCTGGCGATTCAGCTGTCGCTGCAGGACTCAGGGATGGCGGGCGGCGGCGGGCCCAATCACGAGGTTCTCGCCAATGAGGCGTCCCTCGGCGCCATCGGCACCTCCCTGCCTTCAAGGCTGGAGCAGACCACTCCAGGGGTGGAGGTCCGCCCCCGAGCTTCTCTAAGCAGCTCCGAACTGCTGGAGCTTGGAGACAACCTGGCGAGACTCGGGCACATCAGCAGCCAATACTCCGCCGCCACCAGCGTTTCCATCTCAGCGCAGCACTCAGACAGCCGACGCCGGGCGTCCGGGGCTCCTGTGCCCATACCTTTGGCTTCAGGTGGCAGCACCTCCTCAACAGGCCTTTTCTCATCTTCCACTGACACCGACTCAACCACGTGCGGCAGCCGCGACCCGTCCTCGTCCTCCACGTTAGCGGCGAATGCTAACCTGCTGGGCAATATCATGGCTTGGTTTCACGACATGAATCCTCAAGGCATCACCCTCGTCCCCCCGACCTCCTCGGACACCGACTCAAACCTGTGTTCACTCCACGCGGGCGAGGGAAGCAGCCCGCAAGACGACAAGAACGACGGGGTCGCCGTCCCCGCAGAGAGCAGGAAACCTCCGGAGGTGATGGCAGACGTGGGTTTCTGCTCTCAGAGACCGAGTGACATGGAGGAGAAGAAGTGTGCCGTCGCCGAGAGGCCAACTCAGTTAAACCTGGCGGGGCTGGACGCCACGCCGCTACCTTACACGGCAAACCTTGACACCAGTGGCGAGCGCAGAGAGTCGAAGGTCTGCCAGGACGACAGTCCGCGATGTGACTCGGTGTCCGACCAGCTGCCCAGCACCAGCTCCTCCGAGTGGGAAGAACAAGTGCACTTGGTGTGATCTGATTGGCCGAGACAGGAAGGAGCTTTGTTCAGAAGGCCAAAGCAAAACCACTTTAGTTTGCAAACTAAATAGAAATGAGGGAAAAGTGTAGTCGGTTTTCAGGCGGAATGTATAACAGAATGAAGAATGTTTCAGACACGCTCGGCTGGAAAGCGAGGGAGAAAGTTTCCCACTCCTAATTTCAGTGCAGTTTTGTTTCCTGCGCCAGCCGTATATTGTCAACAGCACCAACTAAAGAGATCACATTTAATTACCCGTTTCAAGGAAGTGTCTCCTAAAACATATCCTGTGCTGATAAATTACAAACCACTTGCTTTTTCTGAAAGCCTTGCAAATGCTTTTTTCCTCTCACTGGAGCGAACCTACTGTATCAGTCTGAATCAGGTATGAGGGAGAATTTCAGCTCCACGGAGAGAGAGAGAGAGAGAGAGGACAAAAAAAATAAAACATTACAGGATACAGTCAGTACTCCCTCCTGTCCACACTTGCCTGCAATATAAAAGGTGCCAAACGCTGATTAGCAGAAGCACAGTTTGCAGTCACCAAGTGGATCCTTCAAAGCAAATTGTGCCTACTTATCAACGACTCAGCTAAACCTGAAATGTGAAAATCCAGAGCCATATTTCATTTGAGGTTGCAGATGAGTGATTCTTTCAAATCTCACTGGCTGAAAGCCATCGTGTGCTGTTCACAAGAAAAAAAGCGTAATTTTC
>OMNM01006274.1:6757-17542 GCA_900302745.1 Parablennius parvicornis
ATGGATTCCCCCCCCCCCCTTCCTTTTAATCAAAATGTGCAACCACATCAGAATCGCAAGTGTAACAGTCACCACAAGTCACTTCAAAAATAATCTCAGAACTCTTGGACACATTTTAGTCCCAAAGGAAATGTGGTGTGATAATAATGTATGGTTAACATAGTGAAATATCAATAGTTAAGTCTAAAGGAACTCCAAAAAGTAATCCAACATAATTTATACTGGAGTTTGTCCTTGTTCTAGGATCATGGACACAAAGACAGAAACTGTGCTCACGGCTTAGTGTTATCACTGCATTTTGCATTTAGTTATTAAACAGATATTATCTTTTAAACTGACTCTTTTCTAAAAGATACAAGACTGTTCTATTGAAACAGACAACCCTCAGACTGTCATTGTCCAGTACTGGTTGGCCTTTATCTGGTTGAAATTGGTTGGATTTTGGAATGAGGGTAAAAATGACAGCCAATCACAGGCAGAGTAGGGGTGGGTCTATCTGAACAGAGGTGTGGGAAATCTGCTTTTGATTTTAAATTGTTTACTTCATATAAAACTGTTGATACAATGACAATGCTAATTCAATACATATAACTCAAGATACTTTTTAAAGAAACATTGTAATGTAATGTGATGATGGTGGAGACCTGTTCATGAAGAAATTCCAGCCATTGGACTGGAATTTGGAAAATCCAGCTGCATCTTCTAAATAAGCCAAGATCATGTTTAATTTTACTGCTAACTTAAAAAAATGAAATAAATTCCTAAAAGGACATCCAATATTTGCACTGCACCATGTTATGTATGGTTGCGTAAGTATTTCTAAATCCTAGTAAATGGTGAATGAATTTCATATATGTAGCACTTTTCCTCCACTTGAATGCTACGCAGACTGCTTTACATTATTATCCACATTCACATCCACACAAAATCTCCCACCAATGGAGGCCATGCAAGGCACTCAATCCATCCATTGGGAGCAGCTCGGAGGTCAGTGTCTTACTCAAGGACACTTTGACATGTTGACAGATCGGGAAACAAACCTGCAACCTTTGGAATGAGAGTTGAGTCTCACCACAACCGCCCCAGTTATCATATCTCAGTAAAGTGTATGTCACATTTGGAAGATGAAAGAGACTTTAAGCCCACGTAATTCTGAAACATTACTCTTTGAACTATATTCTTAATTGTTCTCAGTGCTTGAAACAGAGATAGTGATGCTTTCTCTTTTTAATAATCAGTTTTCATTACAGTCAACATTTTAATGAAGAATAGAATATGCTCTCTATCGTAACACGTGACATTAAACTGTGAACACTTCAGTTGTACGAAGAATGATGATACAGAACAGCAGATGATAGGTGCGCTTTGCCTGGACTTACTGTCTCCGGGGAAAAGAAACCGACTCCATTGCAATTTAATTCTTCATTTTACCCCCAAAAAGGTGTTGGCAGTGCTTTGCATCTAAAGTGCCTTTGAAATGATCAGTGTTACAAGACCTGACATTAAGAGACAGAACTTAAAGATCACTTTGAATACTGCTAAAGGAAAGAGCAGCCTGAGAAACAGGGGTCTAATGTGATGAAAACTGCTGTGAAACTAACTCATTTAAATTGTCTGTTACCACAAAGCATATTGAAACAGTGATCTTCATGAGTAGTAAATACCCATACAAGCTCGTATTTGGCATGCATCAAAAAGAAAGACTCATAACTGGGTCACATATGGTATCTGTAAACTAAGCATACTTAGTCAAAAGCTTTAAAGAAAAAAAAAATGCTTGAAACTCCCAAATCAATCACACGGTAGAGAAAGCGATGCATGCTTGTTATCTCTCTTAATTCATAGTTTTTATAATAAATGGGAAAAGATTAGATCTTTAGTCATTTGACAGGCTTTTCAGCCTGTGATCCATCATGCCAGAAATACAGTGTGCTGATAAGAGAAATAGGCCAATGTTATAGGAACAGAGGAATAAAAACACTTTTTATAGCTTTGTTGGGTTTATAAAATGCTGTACCTGATTTGGGAATCCTTTGGAGTTTGAATGAGGGTTGAGCTATCATTTGAATCGTCATTCTAAACTTTTCACAGATCGCTGCATAAGTTGTGCCAATGAGGATGTTAAGGAAATGCAAATGCGCCACCATGCTTCCCTACCTGAGGCAACGCAGCCTGCTGTCTTTCAGCACAACAACTGAAAGGGAACTGTTTACACTCCCCTGTGTACAACTGCAGCTCACGGCAGTCACAGAGTTGCAGCAATGAGACAAATTGTAAAACAAAATATGATCTCAATAACGCCCCCATGTCGGTCAGAAGTAGCCATGGAATTAGCTTATAGAAACACTTCTGTCTGGTTCAAGGAAAAAAGCTAACAGCTACGTTTGCTCCCTCATTATTTCCAGCATTATAAATAAAAGATCAATATCCCCCTTGAAAAACATTACTCATGTTTTCAAAGGGAGGAAATCACCATATTGGAAAACACAGCCTGTGCCAATGTTTTTTTTTTTCTTTGCCTCTTATTTCATTTATGCTTTACTTCTCTATCTTGCAAAAGCAGCTTCATGCACTAACATCTGTGTCTTTTCTATTCAGTTTCATCAGCTTCCACAGTGACAGCCCACAAGGGTTCACCCAAGTTGACCATGAATGTACGTACAAAAGAAAAAAGAAATCCATCTTAATCCATCCAATAGTTGCTGAAATATTTAAGCCTTCACCACAGAGGTGGGCGGACGGATGGACAGATAGACATTTTAATTCAGACACTCATTCTAACACGTTGAAAAACCTACTCCGTAATGCTTCCTAAGGCAGAAAACAAAAATCTTGTGTATGAACAAAGCATTATGAATAAAAAAGACGAGTGTGCGGAGGCCTCAGTAAAAATACCACTGCACTGGGGCTTTAAGCTATTCTGAGGAAGTCATTATAAGCTTTTTAGTTTAATTTTGTTGCGATGTCTGACGACTAGAGTGAGAGGAAAAGCCAAGTGACTAGAATATAATTTAGTATGTAAAGCAAAATGCATTAACTGGTTAATGACATCAAAAAAATTACAAGGAAGGTAAATGATTGGATATAACGTAGTTTTGTTTCTGAGAAGTCACATTTGTTTTTGTTAATTTGATCTCTTTGAACAGAGTGATTATGACAATACCCAGAAGCTCTGTTGGTTGTAGCAGAGTTCAAGGACTCACTTTTCTCTTAATTTCCTTACTTAAAAAATGTAAAACCATTGTAAGAATATATGGTGATGCATCAGGCCTGATTTATGATGATGTTTTCTCACAATGCTTATAGGCTACTGACAGAAGTGGAAATACTTTACATGTTGTTTTTGTTTTTTAATAATTGTAAGGCATCTTCACAAATTTAGAGAAGGGTACAGAAATAAAAACTCTGCTGCTTTGGAGGTGCCAATAAGCACACTTTTGTCGGTCAACCATCAATGGAAGAGGTTTGGAACCATCAGGGCTCCTCAGGCTGGCTGATCATATAAACTGAGCAACCTGAAGGTCACTTTGTCAGAGCCCCAGTCTTTTGTAGAGAGAGGAGGACAACATCTCTACAGAAATCCACTACTGAGGTCTGTATGGTGGAGTGGCCAGACGGAAGCCACTCCAAACCCGCCCCCATGGAGTTTTCCAAAAATGCAGCGGAAGGACTTGCAGGCCATGACAAACAGAAGAGACCATGTTCACATTTCTCTGTTTCATTCGGACCTGTTCTCTTCAGGGAAAAACTATTTCTGAGCAGTAAACAGACAGAAAGAAGAAGCGGACACAGAAAGAAAAAGTTGGAACAAATCTCACGGGCAGATTTGGAATGGTGAGGAAGAAGTAGGGTGAAAGAAGTAGTGAGAAAGACTCATTGATATCTGGTCTAAAATTTTTCTATCGTGGTTGTTTGTGGCTACCCATTAGCCACGAGCTAATTAGCCTAGCCACCACGGGCTACAGCAGCATGAATACTGTTTTCAGTCCAGAACAATCAATGAACTGCGTTTCTTCTTTACTTCTTCTTTGGTCAGTGTTTATTTTGGGCGACAGTGCCCCCAAATCAGCCACTGTTGTAATTAAGTGACATTTTCCATCTGGTTTGATCTGGTCTCAAAAGTGAACGTGAACGCCACCCGAACCAAATGAAGGTGTGAAAACTCTTTTTCCATTCCATTTGGCACAATAAAATAAATTCCCATCACTGAGCACTTTGAAGTCTGTTTTTTGTACTTGTTCTTGACTTGTTCCCAAGTCTGTTTAGCTCCACTATGGTTGCATGTGAAATAATGAGGTTACTAATAATAATGTTGTCACAGGGAGAAATTAATATGCCAACATCACGGGGGGCGGAGCCTCAACAAAATTCAATTCAAAACAAACTAAAGCAAGAGCACTGAGGGAGCAGAGCTTCCTATGCAGTGAATTTATATAGTCAGTATTCCTTTCTGGCTTTGGCTGCGACATGGAAGCTCCTTTGCAGGTTTTGCGATTGATCAGATGCTGCAAACTCCGCCTCTTAAATGTGCATACACACCTGGTAAGAAAAACCCTGAGTTGAATTAATGAGTTGATAACCTGCTTCCTAGTGACACTTATCAGGGTCACGATTATCTGGATTAAATATCACCAGGTACCAGAAAGAAATCCCTCTGGCCCGCTCATCCCCAGGCCAATACTTTCCCTACAGTGAAGCATGGTGGTGGCAGCGTCATGTTGTGTGGATGTTGTTCAGCGACAGGAACTGGAAAACTACTAAGGATGGAGAAAACGATGAAGGCAGCTATGTAAAGATACAGCCTGGATAAAAGCCTGCTCCAGAGCGCTCTTGATCTCAGATGGTTCAACTTTCAGCAGGACAACGACCCAGAGCACACTGCCAAGATATGAGAGGAGTGGCTCCAGGACAACTCTCTGAAGGTGCCTGAGCAACTCAGCCAGAGCCCCGACTTGAATCTGATTGAACATCTCTGGAGAGATCTGTGCACAGACAGTTCCAGTTCAATCTCACAGAGCTTGAGAGGTGCCGCTAAAGGCCATATCATGCTTCTGTGCAGTCCCCAGTCCGTGGTGCGCGATGCCGTCAAAATTGTCATCCATCCCTTTTGGCAAAGTCCACCCATTGCGACTGAGCCCAGATTTTGTGACCGCAAGACCTGTGCACATTGACAGCACATGCGCCAGAGCCGACTGGGCGCTTGTTGAGGAGAGGCGCCGTCTCCCGATCTGAACAATCACAATTATAGACAAAGTAAATATAGACAGACAGACGGCTCAAAACGTCTGGAGTGAAACATAAACTATTTTAGAAAAGGATGAGAACGCCACAACAAGGAATGCAGATATTTTTGGGATCGTTATGTTACGTTGTGGAGCGCATGCCCAGAAGTGGAGCATGATCACCATCGACTGGGCAACCATGGGATGCGCGTACGCTGCGTTGGAAAGCAGGACAACCCCTTAAGAGGAATGACTTCCCAAAGATAGGTGTGCCAAGCTTGTGGCCTCGTATTCAAAAAAGACTTGAGGCTGTAATTTCCAGAGGTTTATCAGTAAAGCATTGAGTAAATGCTGTGAATACGTCTACTTTATTAATTGTATTGTTCTTTTAGTTTGTTTTTTTTGTTGATAAATTTGCATACATTTCAAACTCACATTTTTGTCACATTGCCATTATGAGGTATTATTTACAAATATTACAAATTTAAACCTTTTTGGAATAAGGCTATAACAGAAAATGTGGAAAAGCAAAGAACAGTTTTTAGCAGACATACAGCTATCACTCCTTCAGAATAAATCCCACCACATTGTGGTTTTAATGCTCTTATCTCTCAGTTTTCCCGAGTACCCTCTGCAACCCATTTACACAAAATGTATTCCTGTAATCCTGATTTATCATACAATGATTGACAAACCAATCAAGTTAAGTTTGTCACAGACCATCGAAAAACCACAGAAGAATGTCTTCCAGAGACACTTGAAATAGTCAGAACTCAATTCTTACCGTGGTCATTTTCGCCGCAAAAATGTATTTAATTGTTTTTTCCCATAAGGTAGCCATTTCTTTTCTTTTTCATTATGTGTTTTACTGTTCAATCTTTTCTCCAAAAACATCAGCAAAGCTCTCCAACAGAGGCCTATTGAATGTGAGGTAGCAGTGACTAATATGTTGATAATAATCATGCAATGCCTCGATTACAAACCACATTTTAAATTAAATCATAAATATGTGAAATTATGTAAGATAATATTCTTCCAAGCTAAAAAAAATAATTGACTGAAGCCATTTAAATGAGTTTGCTAAGTGAAGTAGCTAAACAAATCCTGGGGTAAGGTTTTTTTTCTTCTCTTTTATTTTATATAACTCTTTATATAAAGAAAACAACTCCTACAAAGACGTGGTGACCGCGTGATATATCATTGGATATGCATATATGATTATTGACAGTGCAGAAAAATGAGAATCAACTTCAGAATCATTCAAGAGTAATTAATACATACCCTGAAATAGACTACTGCCATCAGGCAATATGGTGAGAGACCGTGTTCAAGTGGCAGGTATAAATTAAATCTAGGTGAAAGCCAAAACTGAAAGTTACTCTGAGGAACATTATTGTGACTTTCTCTGCCATCCGTTATCATGGAAAACAATATAAGATAATATGTGACTTTTCAAGCAATCTCCCATGTTCCACTGAGGTTCTGAGGATCAGGTCTCCTGCCCTGTTCGTTGTCTAACCATCACAGATTCACTCTTGTCAAAAGTCACTGAAAAGACATGCTTATTCAATTTTGCTTAATAATTCCACATCCAGCACCTCACCCTAAATAACTAAGTGTTGACTCACTGTCCAATACATCCCACTTCCTGACAGGTGCCTTTATATGAGAGTAATCTTATTCACTTCAGCTGTCAGCGGTTTTGTGTTTTGGCAGACCAGGTTGTGTGATGATTTAAACAATAAAGGGAAGTTTATCATACAGGTTTCAGGCAAAATGTCATTTGTCTATGCATATTGTAAAAGGCAGTATTGTAAAGAGGATACAACATGAAGTACACGTTGTGTAAGTAAACAGGAGAAGGCTGAACCTTTTGTAGTTTGAGCGTGAGCGCACCTTGAACAATATAAAGTTTTCAGTGAAGTCTGAACACTGGTCTATTTTTTTTATATTTAGTGTGACTCATTCTGGACACAACGTTAAAGCCCCTGTCTTATTATACTGACTGAGAAACTGACAATGGTATTAGCAAAGGACTTTTCAACATATCTTGAAAGATTTGCAAGGGCGAGTCACAGAATCTAGTAAATATGACATTTGAACATGAAAAATATTGCAATACTTTATTTTTGGGAGAAATACCCCCAAAATTGTTCAGCCTGACTCTGGCTTCACTCATAGGTCAGCTGGGATCAGCTCTGGATGATGGAGTGTCAGCCTTTGCAGATGTCTCAAGACAATTTCAAACCATTCTCAATTTACTTCACTTCACACTTACATGGCTTTCGTAGCAAGATTTGATTTGTGTAATTTTAACTGGGAAATGTCTTCAAAATCTTCTCAGAGTTTTAATTTCTCAAGCAAAAATTACATAAATATTGAGCTTGAGTCTGTGAAAAATGTGTATGATTTGTGGGACATAACACAAATCATACGCATACACAAGTAACATTTAAAGTGAACATTTTTTGAACATATTCAAGTATATTTTTGTCACCACCTAGTCACCACCAGAGTTATCAGAATTAGAAATAATACAAATGTTCAGACAAAGGTACAACAAAAAGTACAAAAAACATACAAAAGTTCAAGAACTTGACTCAGATTAATCTAAAGGTTTCTTCAAAGTGGACATGCCAGTTTCAATATGGTACTTTTTTTTCTAAAATAAGTGACATGAAACACAAAATAGTAAACTGTGCGAGCAATCTTTATAAACAGACAATTTACAAATTTTGTTCTAAACCAAACAGTTTTTCTTAGTTAAGACACATAAACTGCGCAGTCATGGATGTCTCTTCTTTTTCCTAATATATCACTGTAAGATTCTTGCTCCAGCATGAACTGTTTTAAATATCAGCCACTATTTAAAGATTTCGCAATCTTGCAAGAAGACCCCATTCTCTATTTAGAATTCCATCACATAATCTTTAATCTTTTGCGCTGCCACTGGAAAATTCTCTTTCCCATGTCCATCAGGACCTCTGCTGAGCATTCACTATTCACACAATCAATGCCATCACTCCACGCAGTGACAAAATGAAGAGGTGGCTCTGAGTAAAATCAAAAAAGCTGACTGAGCTTTTTATGTTTCTTTTTTCTTTTCTTTTTTTTTTACTTGTCTTGTAATGCTGCAAGTAGCAGACTTTACAGCTTCAATGGCAATAATGCAACAAGTATATATATATATATATATATATATAAACAAAAATAGCCTTAACAATACAACCACCTGTGTAATATTGTGTAGGTCAGACATTTGCAGCCAGCAAAGCCCCCTGACCTGTTGTGTCTTGGACTGCACTAACCTTTGAAGTTGCTGTGGTATCTGGCATGACGGTGTTAACAGGAGATTCAATAAACCTTGGACCCAGATGACCCATGCAGACTGGGAACAACTTCAAGAGTAGAAGTTTTACAGACCCAGTTGTACACCATTACAACTTCCTGGTTAAACCCTCATAATCACTCTTTTTTTCCCATTCAGCATTGACTACAAAATCTTGACTTGCCGATAAAAATAACACCCCTAATCAATGTCCTTCCCTTCACCTGTCAGTGCTTATCCGGTCGGTAGATGTTGTGTTTTGGCTCATCAGTGGAGAGCGCAGTGAACAAAATCTGCAGACACAGGAAGATCATTTAGAGGTTACTTCTCTCTTCCACGTAACACTTTTTAAATCATCACAGGTAAATCACTCCAATGACATGACTCATCGTCTACCATTTCTCAACAGGTGCAAGCGTCGTGCCTCTGGAACTCTTGCTTAGTTATACTGTGTTGAAAATGTGCAGTGTTGACTAATGTGTGCCACTACAGCCCCTGGTTCTCACACACAAAAACAAACAAGCCAAAACTGTAAGGTTAACCAAGGACAAATAAACACATGAAAACAAATGTTTGCTACTGTTTGCCCAGACTCCACACTTCACAAAATACATTTCCACTGTGAGACTATGCTGCAGCTAACCTGCCTGGACTCACTGACATGCTTTGAAATACACACATTTTCTGTCTGCAGACAAACTGTTACTTGCAAACCCCAACAGATGCCAGGATATTAAACTTTAAGTGTTTTTTTGTCTGCCATGAGCAACTAGTTAATCAATGAGGCTACAAACAGAATTGTTATTGAAGTGGAAAGTTGATGAATCCCATAGAGGCTCGCTGAATAATTGCACCGTGTTCCGCAAAGTCTTGATCTCAGCACATGCTTGTGATCCCAGGGCTCTGTAACCACCTGACAAGAACATGTTGAGCCTCAGATCCTGCAAAAACTAGTGGCTATCAAAGATCTTCAAGACCAAAAGCTGTGGATTAAAAGCATTTGATGAACACGGTTTGGCTATATGCAAATGCATACATGATGAACTATAAGAATGGTAGTACAGTAAAACCAAAAGTGATTTAATAGATTGATG
This sequence comes from Parablennius parvicornis, assembly GCA_900302745.1. Classification (NCBI taxonomy): domain Eukaryota; kingdom Metazoa; phylum Chordata; class Actinopteri; order Blenniiformes; family Blenniidae; genus Parablennius; species Parablennius parvicornis. The sequence continues at coordinate 16,402 of OMNM01006274.1, forward strand.
GCTGGTATTATCCAGATATAACCAAAGGAAACCTCCATTGTATCCTTATGGGAAATATTGTCCTGTTTAAAATGTTCATACTGTGTATATATCGTCCAGCATAGTGTTGTAAGGAAATCCAGTATTATGGTGATTAAGCCCTTCAGAAAGAAAAAGCGCCTCTCGTTCAATGTTGATTCTACTGTTAGTTATAAGTTTAAACCTAGACGAGGAACAATATATCCTTCTACTAACTTGTATGCACTAGCATCAGAGATGACATCACTCCAATATTAGCTTCTCCTCATTGGCTCCCTGTTAAATCCAGACTAGATTTTAAAATCCTTCTCCATCATATCTTAAAGAATCTCATATCTCCCCAGAAGAACACTTGGTTCTCAGAGTGCTGGCCTACTGGAGGTTCCTAGGCTTTCTAAAAGTAGAATGGGAGGCAGGACGTTCTGCATTCAGGCTCCCCTGAGGAGGAACCAGCTCCCAGTTTGAGTCAGAGGGTGACAAAGTCTCAACCTTTTAGGCCAAACTCAAGACTTTTCTATTTACTAAAGCTTACAGTTAGGGCTGTTTTATGACACTGCAATGCCTCCTGCTCCCCCACCTCTCTCTCTACCTCTCTCTCTCTACCTCCCCCGACGCGAACAAGGGTCTTTATCCCTCCCCCAATCTATCTGTCTGTTCTATCCTTTCCAACCTTCTATCCTCTCACCCCAACCGGCCAGCAGAAAAGCCGCCACCTCTGAGTGGTTTCTGCAAAGGTTTCTTCCTGTTAAGAGGGAGTTTTTCCTTTCCACAGTCGCAGTCGATCTGCTTTCTCATGTGGATTTGTTGAGTTTTTCTCACTTACGAGCACCTCGAGATGACTGTGTTGTATTTGGTGCTAGTCAAGATTCAAAGTGTTCATTGTCATACACACAGTTAGAAACGGGTTTCCCTGAACAACGGAATTCTGACTTTGCTGACCACACTGAATGCCAATATCAATTTAAAGCTATAAAACTATGATAATTAACAGTGGCATGCAAACACTGAATAGAAATATAACCTATACATTAAACTATGCAAAAATACAAATATAACCTATATATTAAACTATGCAAAGATACAAATATAACCTATACATTAAGCTATGCAAAATACAATTGGT
>OMNM01006277.1:6237-23819 GCA_900302745.1 Parablennius parvicornis
GAACACAAGAAAAGAAACCTGGCTGGAATGAGGGGTGGAGATGAATGATTATTTATAGTAATCTTTGATTAGCACGAGTGAAGTCAGTAAAGCGATACGGCCCGGCATAGCTGCCTGAAAACACCACGCTGAGCTGGGAGCCTTTTTTCCCCCCTCCTCATATAGGTGGAAGGGTTCATGTATAAAACAGGAAGAGCAGAGGCTCTGATCTTTTACTGGACATCCCTCCTGCACCCTTCGAGGTAAGAGATAAAACATTAAACAAAGAGAGGGAGAGAGATTTGACAATGAAGGAATCTAGAATGTTACCAATAACACACAGCAAATATGCACGGAAAATGGTTAATTTTTAAAGACAGCTGGTGTTGCTTTGTTATCAGAGGCTGTGATGGATTTACCTCATGGCGAAGGTTTAAGAGGGAGACGTGCGAAGAACGCTAATGCATCTCACTTTACAAACCTCTCTAAAAGTCAGATAAGCTTAAGATACAGAAAAGCTATATCTAAAAGTAATTACGTTTCGATAACAACGGTTTGCTGCCGTAATAAGAAACACAGGTGTTATTTTTAGGGCCGGCGCTCAGTCGTGATATCCTTTCAAGGTCAAATTTTAATTGCAACTAATGAGATTGGATGGCGTCTCACGTCTCCGCTTCAGGGTAACGCAACTTCAGTGAAAATGCTGATGCAGGAAAAGACAAGCGGCTCCTCTTGAGAATGAATCAATGTGTGTTTATTCAACATTTGATCACAGAATTTAAAAATGTAGCATGCTCTCATACTGCCAGACTCTGGCATGAATATTCATGGGCAGAACAATACTTGAATGGAGGCCGTCTCAGTTAATTAATGATGATGTACATTATTTTCTTTGGGCATCAGGATGAAATATATGTATCTTTAATGCCGATGCTTTCTCTGGCAGATTAAATAGAATTTACATTTTTAATTTGTTTGCTGATATTTTATGCAAATGTGTGCCGAGTTTGATTGCGTACGATTGTTTTTGTCATATTTCTTGTCACACGTGTGTTCTGCAATCTCATTAGAGTTAATTATGAATATAATTGCCCTCAACTAAAGTGTTCACCTGTACATCTTGAAGTGCTGGGTTATTTTTCAGCATGAATTCAATACGGCACTGAGAGAGTTTGGTTTATATGGACATGACGACGCGACCCGGCTGGAACAGCTACACATAAATGATATGAATCTCTTTTGCCACCACATCCTCAAAAGTGCTCCAGTTTCAGAATATTTGAGCTTTGTGTGCTAGTGGAGGATGATGAGCTGTGGCTAGAAAGAGATAATAAGAAAAAAATGCTTTGCACCAATTCTCAGGCAGGGGTGGGCTTCTGCATCAAGGTTAAATATGTTTCTCATTCAGAAAGAGTTTTCTTTACCTCCAACAAGCAGTTGATTATAATAGTGTTTATTTTGTCTATTGTCTTGCATTAAAAACTTTAGCCTATAGCGCTCATGGAATATTTATAGTTTTTTTTCTGATCCACTTCCCATTTTAGATATCGCTCCACGTAACGTGTGTGTCTACAGGATGTGCCTACTGCTCCTGTGGATCTCCCCTCATGTTTCCAATCATCACCACTCCGTGCGTCTAATTGCCCTCATGTGGCTCACCTGTGTGTCCTCCCTGTATAAATACCTCCCTCCCTCATGCGTCTGTGCTAGTATTCAGACATCGCTCAGTATTCAGACATCCAGCAACTCCTTGCATGAGGTCCAAGTGTACACTAATGTCTTTGGATCGCTGCCTGTTTTTTGGACTTTTTGCCTTTTCACTGAAAATGTTGTTGTGTAACGGGGCATTCTACTCTCAAACACATTCACCCAGGGAGATCTCATTGTGTAATTCTTTGTTAATCACCTGTAAAACCCCTCAAACAGAATACTCAATCAATTTGATTATACATTTGAATGACTGTCTTATATACAAGGTCCTCAGGCCTTTAGTCTATAAACAAGTAATCCACATTTAACTTTAAGGTTGAAAATAAACAACCGATTAAGCTTCAGCCACTTTCACCCTGCAGCTTAAACATTGAGTCCCACAATTTAAATTATGTATTGAAACAGGCAGGAATGAGCTCTTAAACTGACTTAATTCCCTCCGCTGAACTCCACATCATCTGTCTGATGGCCACAGGTTAGACTCAGAATACACAATATCACAGCAACCTGTTTTTATCCATACTTGAGATTGGAACAATCAGTTTTCTTGACAGACTGAACCACACAGGTTACGTTTGGGGTTGATGATAAAGGACGGTTGTCAGATACAAGTGATACAGTTCACAGTAAAACAAGGACTTATATAATGATCATATCGAGTAATAACATGTCTTTGTTTGAGTTTATGGAGGTGTTGGAAAGACACTGAAATTCAAATGTTTATTAAAAATGACATTTCATTAAATTTAGAGACATTTTTACATTTTTTTTTTTTTTTAACTTTCAATGCTGCTCAATTGCAATGAATCACGTAAGAGGACGTTTGGTGCCTGAACTACATTCAACTTGACTGGAACGTTTGAATTTTCTCATGAACAAACAGTCATTTAACGACTTACAGACACACACACACACACACACACTTTGTAGCACCACAAACACGAGGCTATTATTGTTGGCACGTTGTAACTGTGTGGTTAAGCTATCCCGTCCTGTACCTGCCAGAGGATTAAGCAGTGGACAGCAGCGATAACGGCCACATGATCCCAGAGTCTCTGCGCTCCTCTTATCAAATTCATTTTTTCTCGCTGTGCGTTGGTGGTTGCGCATGGCTGCATGCGTTTCTATTTCTCTCTGTTTTTGAACAAACACCGTTGTCCTTTCCCTTTCTATCAGCGGCCATATAAAATCAATTGACTATGTAATGCATACTGAAGAGGCTTTAGCTTCCATTTAACCGTTGGGCTTATTTTTAAGATCAACTGTGTAGATCAGTGGCCGTTCAGATGAAAAGCTTGCGCAGAGGAAGAAAATCACTGGGGTCTATGTTTGCTGCAGCAAATGGCCTCTTTGAATTGTTCATCATCCTCACATTAATGGTCTGACTGCAGCTGTCGGCACTCTTAAAGGAAACTGCCGCTGTCCAGGACATGGCTATAGGGGCTATGATAAATATCTGTACCATACACTTAGTATATTGTCTGGCTGCAGCGAGACTAAAAGCCGTTGATTTCAAGGTTAAAAAAGCTATTGGTACTTTTCTACTGGTACCTACTCGGCTTGCCTTTTAGACTTTTCCACTACGTGTTAGTACCTAGTACCAGGTCCTTCTATGGTACTTGCTCAACCGCAGTTCCAAGCGAGCTGAGGCGAGTAGACAATGCGGCAGATGGCAGGTCGCTGATTGAACGCTGGACAGTGAAGTACATCTTTGACAATAAAACATGATCGTAACAATACACATTTTGTTATATTAATAATTTGAGTTGTAATTCCACACTTTCAAATGCATGTATGCTCTGCGTCAGGAGTTATAGTTATAGGGTGAAAAGCTCTTATGACTCAAGCTGCAGTGGTACTGCACTGGAACAGAGAACGAACGAAACTGAATCGAGTAGAGGCGAGCTGAGCCGAGTAGGCACGAGTGGAAAAGCACCTAATATGACCTCACATAAAAAATAAAAAGAAATAAAAAACTGTTTCAGGGTCACATGACTCACATTCCAATAATTATTTCACTCAACAATGTTTATTTATTTGCCTTTTGCCTAAACAGACACACAAAGTGAAAAAAGCTCAACACAATACCATCAAAGCTCATTTCTGCTGGAGGTTCATTTCCAGTTCATGCTGCAACATTACTGAAGAGCTGTACTTTTCTGCCGCATTATATCTCTCGCTTTCCTCTTGAACCTCACATTCCCGCAGCTTTTTCATTGAGCACTTCTCAAAAATTCACAGTCAGATGAACACAAGAGGGTCACATTTCTCAAAGTGGAAGTATATTCTTCTTTAAGCCTCCACTTGGCACCTCAGTAACACACACATACACACACACACATGCACACATGTTCGAGCAGGTGTTAGAGTTAACAGGAGAGCTGGCAGTCCTGCAGCATGTTGGCTTTATCACACCTCACAAGATCCTCATGCTCATAAGATTTGAAAGGCTGCACAGGTCAACCTCAAGAGCTGTGGGCCAACAACTCAGATCTTATCTCATTGGGGAAAAAATGCAATTTCACATTGTATTACCTTGTTTTGTTTTTTGTTTTTTTCTCTTTTCCACCATATGGAGTATAAGTGTTCTTTGAACCATTTTCTAAACATCTGGACTGTGTAGTTATTTTTAATTACCCTAGTTTCAGTAATAATGACAGACTCATCGTGAATGTCAGACTGTGTGCAGTGTTAAGCAGTTAAAATTAAAGTATTTATGCAAAGCTGGAAAAAAAACCACCTCACAAATGAGTAAATACTCATAAAAATGGGGACTTTAAGTCGACTTAAGCAAAGTTTTACTTTTCGGTTCGGGCTCAGGTACATGCTTTCTCTGCACCTTGTCCCTCTGAAGCATTATGCCTCAGGATGAAAATGTTGATTCGAAGTGAGATTAAAGAGGAAGTAAACACCACCCCTCAGGGACAAATTTTCAAGTCTACAGAAATCGGTGTTGCTAAGAATAAGCCAAAAAATTAAAAAAAAAACCCAACAAGGGCATCCGGTACAATTCAGGTTGATCTCACAGAGATTAAGGTTACACAACAGCAATGACTAAACATTAACCTCCTGCTGTGCATACTAACAGACCTACGACAGATAACCTTGGTGATGCCAGATTTATGTTCATATCACACCTTCTTAAGTACAATATAAGTTTTTAAAGGGTATTTATCTCTTATAATTGTGTTTTCACAAGTTAGTAAATCATCTCTAAGCATAAACCAGGAAGGTCAGAAGAAGCAGGTCTTCAAAACTAATTTTGTGAAGAAAATTGGACTTATGTTGTGTAACTACATATGAACCGACAAGTCTATTAATCTGTAGATATACAATCCAGAAAAGCGGACTGGAACAACATGAATAAATGGATGATTTATGAGTGGAGCCTTATTTTCTAGCATTGTTGACACTTCCTCATGTAAAATCGGTAAATTATTAATCTTTAAGTGTTACAACATTATTATGAGTTGATTAATAATTGTACTTGATTATTATCTTGAAGCTAATCCTGAAGAGATGTTGAAACAGGCTACAATATTTTCATGCGTGTTGGCAAAAAGAGTATCATTAATTTAAAAATGATGCGTTGTAACTTCACTCCCTGTCGGCTTTTTAAAACAACATAACTACAGAGTTTGCATGAGAAACCAAAAAGTTGCTTAGCCTTAAAGCTTCTACTAAAACTAATTAGATTATTTTTCTAGACAGCATTGTCATGTGTCATGTACCATGTATCGTGTATCAAATGCTATAATTCAAAATATATTTTTTGAAATTGCTGACATTCTTCTGTTGCTTTTGATTTCTAGCAATAGATTAGCATATTTAACCTCAAAATGTACCGATATTCACGTTAAATCAGAAGTATTTCTTTGAACAGCAAGCTAATCAATTCTTCAATCAATCGATTCTATGGAGTTGCATTAAGATCTGTTATTTATATCTTTGTAGATTTTGACCACATTTGAGCACAATCATACTGAATGCGTCTTGTCTTCATTCATTACCAACATGATGGCTTCAGCGCTGCTTTTCATCTGAACTTTTTTGCAAGACATTGAGTAAGTGATTCTCTGAAAAGGGATGGCTTCTGTTAAATCCTCATTGAGTGAATGATCATTCACCATGCACAAACATTAGCCCAACCACCACCACTGGACCTGCTTTCTGTTAAATGAATCAATGTGGCATACTTTTATACAGTTCCACCGGCAGCACGCCACAGAGATATCCCAGTAAATCAATCTCATCCTCCTCATTTCGCAGCGAATTGTTTCTTTTCCTAAGGGACAAGTTTGCTGTAAAGGTCAGAGAAGAAGGCTGTGCTTTTATAATGACAAAAGATTGCATGTGTGGTCACGCAGGTCGAGCACTGTTCACTATTGATCTGTATGTGCAGCCATATGTTACCGGAGCAGATAACACTGTCCTCCTCCAGAAACCCATACATCACGGTGCGACGCCACCACAAACAATCTATGAACTAGTGGTGAACACTTAATTTATTTCTCAGTAGTTTGTATCTAAAATCATTGAAGATGCTGGCTGTTATGGTGTGGTAGCCTTTGATATGTATTTTTCTTTGGATAGTTCACCTGGTTTGGAGTGTAATCAGTCGTGCAGAAGAAGTTCCACTGCTTCAATGGTGAGAAAACTTCGGAGCATGACAGAGCAATAAACTGACGCACAAGCAAACCGGACTGTATTTCCAACTGAGAAGGACAAATTAATGATATTGGCCAGTTCAGCATTATCTGCTGCCCAGACAGTACACAGTGATGATGCTGTTACAAGGTGATGGTGTCACTCCTTTGACCTCCGGACGAGACGGTTCACCTCGATTTACCATGTGGCAGCATCAGCGGTTAATTCTTTCTCTCGTCTTTTATGACAGTGTGAATATGGCAACCCAGGTGCATTGTAAACAATGACAAAAAAAAAGGTCCTATGCAATCAATTGAGCAAATAAGTCAAGTATTTCACCTCAAAATCCACCGTATATCACAAGTCTTTTGGACAAACGATTTATAAAGGGAGAAAATGTCACTTTTCTGACATATCGGAGCACAAAGAAAATCCAAAAGACCAGAATAACAAAAACCTGGAGATGAAAGACACTATCACTGAGACACTGGAAAGCAACCCACGCAGAACACAGAGGAACAAACCACCAGAAGGCACAGTCCAATCACACACTCCGGGGAAACACATCAGGGAGCAGCAAAGACACGCAGAGGAGAAGCCAAGGAGCCTGAAAGAAGAGACATTGTCAAAATCTCAAAATGACATTGGAAATAAAACATGTGACAAATCATGATAGATAAAATTGGCATTTTAAAGCAACTTGCTTTATTAGAAATATGTTTTTAATAAACGGTTGCAATTTATATATGCTAAAGATGATGGGTACCTTTCTACAATAAGTAAACAACCATGAGTGTGTGAGGTGTGACTGTTACTGGGTGATAAAAAGGAACTACTCACCTGACTTACTCTAGATAGCATGCAGTGTTACTGATTGATTCCATCAACTGAAAAAAAAAATCATGTAAAAGTTTAGAATGTGCAAGAATAACCAAAACCACATGTGAAGTCTCACCATCTGTGATATTAGAGTTAGTAGTGTGGCTTTAATGTGGATTTATGGCAGTTTGCAGGGAGGAAAAGCTTTGTAGCATTTAGCACTGTTGCAACTTGATTATTACACATTTTTTGTTTAATTACTGAATTTTTCAGTGTTTTTACAATATCAAAATATTATTTCCAACAGTCCACAGGCAATAAAATGCACAATAAACTTGTTTTCTTGAATATCAGAGTTTATTTGCTGCTGCTTTTATAACAGTATTATTGTGATTGAGGATATTGTCATTGCCACTTTCTTCTGCAAGTTGATTTAATGTACTTTCATACAATCTCGGTTAGATTTGCACAGGACATCAAGTTACGAGCTAAAACTTGTAATCATGCCACAACTTAATTTATTTTTGGTAATTTATTGCCCAAGCAGTAAAATATAAACTCAATTTATCATTTTGTATCTCAAAAGAAGGTAAGAGACTAAATTCGCTCTGCAAATTGTTGGACTCGTAATGTTTTTTTTGTTTTTTTTGTGTGTTTGTATCTTCCAAATCAGTCGCATGAAGTTTTTTTTTTAATTTTATATTCCTACAACTTCATACATTTTTGAGTCCAGTAATTGTTTGCCACTAGTGAGTCAGATGGAGGCAATTTGTATTCTGTTAGCATTTAGCTTTCCTCTGTCTCCTAATTAGTCATGTTAACAACTTTACGGTGTGAGAAAATATCCACCGACAATCTGCGACGCTGCAACACAAACTGTTGCTACTTTGAACATCATCAAAAACCACACACAACCTAGTCAGTAGTGTGCCGTTGTTTCGAGCAGAGGTTTGTGTATATGTTTACGTGTGTGTGTGTGTGTGTGTGATGTGTAAAAGCTATCATGCAACGTGCTTGAAGTAATGTCTCTCCCACAGAAACCCCCATTTAGATTCGCCTGACCACAAAGTGAAATCAGAGAACTGCTTCCACTAATCCGCACGTCACGCTCTTCTTCCCAACATCTCCAGGCGTGAGGCTCCTTCACTCCGTGTGTGTGTGTGTTTGCCTCTCGTGCAAAGCCCCTGTATGTGTGTTTGTGATGCGAACAGTGAAGAAAAGAGCATCAGTATAAGTCCAAAGGGGGTTGGAGGGATAGAGGGAAAAGGGTGACAACTTCATAAGCAGCGATCGGGTTCAATCACACACAAGGAGTAAAAAGTCAAAGCGCTGTTAAGTGCCGGGCTCACCTTTCATAGCGTGAGGTAAACGGGGGCGGTCCGCCTGGTGTGGGCTGAGAACCTGAATTCTCCGGCAGTATTTCAGACACAGCAGATGACTCAGATGGCCTGTTAAACCCCTGCTGACATGGCCTCTGGTCTTCTGTCCTGCTTTCATCCCCTACAGCTCGGTGATATCACACAGATAAAATGGAAAACACCGACATGGACACCTCACCAGTTGGTCTCTCTGTCTGCCTGTTCCCTTTATATCCTCATCTTCCTAAATAACTGCAAACAAACCCTCCTGTTCCTTCCTGCAGCACCTTTCTCTTCCCTTTCCCTTCTCTGTATCACTCCACCTCACCCGTCACTAATTCACTCCGTCACTCATCAACTCTTCTTCACATGCCCTGATTTCCTGCTCCATTTCTAGAGTGTCACCAGTGTAATACAAGAATGTCTCAGAGTTCTCTTGCTGTTCTCCAGCAACCTTGATTTTGACCTTGTCCCCTCACTGTTTGTGACTTCTTTCTTTATCTCTCGTCCGTCTTCTGCAGCAGCTGAGATGGCAATGAGCAGCATCCTCAACGCTGACGACATCAAGAAGGCTGTCAATGCATTTGCAGGTAAAGGCGAGACGATTCGCTGCGTTTCTGCTTTTTGTGACGCAGAACAAACCAAACACTTGGCAGCTTTAAGGCAGATTAATGCAGAACTGGGAGTTCTGCACCTCTTAAAATAGATAACTGCCACCCAATAAATCATTTTATGAAACTTTATGACACAAACAAAATGATAAAAGTGAATACTGAAAATGCTGGTTCCAATAATTTATTCAGGTATACACCTAAATGAAGCTATCAAACTATACGGATTGCGTTATAAATTCAGTCGGATCAAGTGTCTTGAACCCATAAGTAACAATGTGTTGGTGTGCTTCACCAACACATTGTGACTCGAGGGCAGCAAAAAACTTTTTATTTATTTATTTTTGTGGGAGCAGCGCAGCAGTAAAAGCATTAAACCGAACCAGAACTGAGCGAGTTGCAGAATTTGATTCATATAGATTGACTGTTACAATCTCCCCCCAAAAAAGCCTTAACTTTCATCATCAAAATGCCAAGACAAACATTTGTCTCATTATTTATTGAACAGATCACAATCATCTGATTAATCATTGAAATCTTCAAATAGCATTGAATGATTTCCTTCAACATTGACTATGGAAAAAGAGATAATTGGAAATTTCATCCTCCTGCAGTTCCAGACCTTGACGATATTGAATTGAACTAATTCTAGCGTAACATCAATGAAAATCTGGGAAGTAGAAACAAGAAATAAACTATAAAAGTATAAAATACATTTCCAAAGTGAAAGAAAGCTGTTGGATTTCAAAGCTGTTTCCCCCTTCATATTATGAATTTCTGGTTTCACAGCAGAGGCACAATGAATTTAAAAAAGCATACATAATTCATAAAACCTACAAAAATTACATTTAAAATTGGATGTTTTGTCCATTTGAGATGCTACACTGCTCACAATACTGCTGTACTCATGAATCTTATTACATTAGCCTCTGCCACGATGGAGAAAGAGCTGGTTAGTGGCTCGGAGTAGAGCGGTACGCGATTCAAAAGCCTTGTCATTGCTGAGTCATACACAGAATCCCAAAGTAAATTGATTCGGGACATTGCCAGTTTTCTTTTTTTTTTTTACTTCAGTATAATTTCTGTCTCATTGTTAACAACACAAATACCTACTACAATTTGGCGTTTCTTGCCAAAACTGCAGATTGGGCCTCATAATCAAACCATGTGTTGTGTTCACATTGAGTCGTCTGACATGTTTTCAAACACAAGCTGTTCAACCATTTGTTCCCATAATGGGATAATCAAAACTTTCATGTTGACGCAAGTAGTGAACATGCGTCATCGTGCATTGAAGGGAGAGTTTTGTCTGTCTTGGATAATATGAGGTTAATAACAGATATAATTACGTATGCTGCACAGTGTTGAGGTGCTTTACATGACATGAACTATCGATGATGGCTAAGTCCTTACAACTATTGGAGGCAATTTTGAGTTTGGTGTCTTGCTCAAGGACACTTCCATGTATAGACAGGACAAAATCGGGCATCAACCCACCAACAGTTGCACTGGATGTCCATATCAGACTGAATGTGTTCTAACAGTTCAACATTTACGGCTTGTCACACTGCAGTGTTTCTTCTCCACCAAGGAGTTCCTGGACACCAGGTGGAGAACTCCTCCCCTATCGGTCTTTTACCTTCATTCATAACTAAGATTCAAATCACAACTACTGCAACATCAAATAACTGGTAGCAAAATATATGTATTGGTTTTTCCTCACATTTGCTCTCTATGAATAGACCAGAGGTGTACTGTACAAATATCTTCATATGGGCAAACTGTGACCCAATGTATTGTAACCTCAATTTTAATACTAAAACAGCTCTGGGTTCATCACTTTTTCTGATCATCATAATAATAAGAATAATCGACAGGCAGCAACATATTAGTGATGTTAAAAAATTACGAATTCTGAAATAACCCACACCTTCACTCTTAATTTTACATCTCTTATTGCTGCATCCCAGAAGTTAATTCTTGTAGTTGTGAATCTCCCAAACTCTTTAGGAAAAATGGCAATTTAAAAGGAAACAATTGGATTAAAAAGAGAACTGAATATAAACTTGTTGAATAGTTACAGTTTCAAACCATGGTGTTTGAAATATATTAGCTTCTCAACACACAAAGGCTAATAAAAATGTTACTGCTGGTGAATAAAAATGTCAGAACAAAAGAAATTCATGAAAGAAATATAAAAATGGAGTGCTGAACTTCACCATCATTTGTACAACTTTCTGAACGAAGTGAAGGAGGTTTGGACACCTCACATCATATGAGTTTCTTATATAGGATTACTGGAATGTTTGTTTGCAGCTCCTGAAAGTTTCGACCATAAGAAGTTTTTCGAGATGGTTGGTCTGAAGTCCAAGTCCAATGACGATGTGAAGAAGGTCTTCACGGTGCTGGATGCCGACAACAGCGGCTACATAGAGGAGGAAGAGCTCAAGTGAGGAAAACAATCTGACGCACACAAACGCAAAGTGTCACGCTCAAAAACATCTAGCAATGATTCACACAAAGCAAAATGCTCTCTGTGACACATTTCCAATCTGCTTTGTTTCCTCTGGTTAGATACGTCCTGAAGGGTTTTGCCAAAGATGGCAGGGATCTGACAGACAAAGAAACCAAAGCATTTTTAAAAGCAGCCGACAAGGACGGAGACGGCAAGATCGGAGTCGATGGTAAACACCAAACGTCCGATTCCGTTAGTGGGAATCACAAAGGAACACAACAAACAAGTCAAATGTAGCTGTAATAACACAGAGACCAATTTCATTAACACATAATTATTTAGGCTTGTAGATTATACTATAGTTATCGTAGTTTTACGAGTAGTAGTCGGGCTTAAAGGACTTTAAGAACTGAATGCCAACTATGATTTGGACCATGTTCAGATTTTGATGTCCAACTTCTGATCAGTGTTATTTCTACAACCCCTAATGTTTCAGTGGGTATTTAGGTGTATTGGAAGAGGAATTCCGTGCAGATATTAGAACCTGCCAATTCAAACAACAAGAAACATGCAGTACCTCTGTAACTAATAAGTCCAATACGATTTGTGAGAAAAATACAAAAAAATACTGTAATAATAAAACGGAAATTTGTTTTTTTTTTGGTGTATTTTGCTGAATGATAACTCTTAAGTGTATGCCATTTGCAGCATGTGAATAGAGACCTCACAATGAAAGTTATGACCTTTTCTATTAGAAATTCCCCCATCAGCTATGAGATCATGACCACCTGCCTCATATTGTATTTACCTCCCTTTTTGTCACACACAAAAGTGTTTTGCACAGTGAGATTTGTTCAATCAATCAGCATTAACGTCTGCGGCAGGTTGAGTCACTGTGGCTCATCCATCAGATCAAACCATATGTGGGTCAGTTTTCACTCAAATAGTCTCAGCCTCACATGACCCTCTCACTGGTGTTCTGAGAACATCTCACATAGATATGTAGTTTAGGAGATGAACTGGTCTTCAAATCCATCGAAACATTTTCCATTTTCTCCATTTTTCTTTTTCCAACACTTCAACTTCAAGGACAAACTGTTTTTATCCCGTCCAGTCATTATGTTATGGCTGATCGATACAAACTGGGGAATTTAGTAAATGATTAACGATTGTGTGTATGCACTCATTTTAGTGCTAACTTGTTATATATAAATATGATTTTAAGTGTTTTGTCATGTGTATTTGGTATTTCTTTCACTGTAATCGTGTACTCAGTTGAACTTTGCATTATAAGCATTAACCAAAGTCCATCTTTGCACGACTGAAATATTCTGACATCTTTTGCTTTCTTCTTGTTCTCTTGCAGAATTTGCCGCCCTCGTGAAAGAATAAAATAGTCACTTATTGCAATGAAACATCGCCTCCAAAACCGACACGACATCCCGACACCTGCTACCCTTCTACCCTCACACACCAACACCCCTTTCCACCCTTCACCCCCCTCTTATCCAACTAAAGCTACTATGACTCCTCTTCTCAACCTTTCCTCCCCCATCTCCACCCCTAATCCCCCCCATCCTATTTATTTTATCCTTTTTATACAAATTCTTTTGGTTTCTCTCTAAGTGTAGATACATAACACGCCTGCAGGAACAAAGCTCACATTTTGAACCATAAGATAGATATATAAGCAAAAAACAGATTATAGGAGAAAGGATCACATTTCCCTCCGTATCCCAGACTTCTGCCCTCCTTATATTTTTCTCTAGCCGTTACTTCTTCTCCCTTTGCATCTTTTCTCTTTTATTTTCTCTTTTCCGTTCCCCACCTTGTCTCTGTTAAAGTCACCTCTGCCTCTGTGCCCTTAATGGACCCCTCTATACTCCCTCATACCATCACCTCCTCCATCCATCCATCCATCCATCCATCTCTGGTAATGAGCTGTTGTAAAACACACCAAAAGAAGAAAGAAGACAAGCTGTGAAAGAATTAAATAAAACTGAAAAAAACCTAACAAAGCCTGGAGTAGACTGAATCACTGAGACTTTTTCTGTTAATGCCTGTCTTTGATGTGGCTCTTATCTGATTTTACACTGTTAATCTAGCTGTCCCTCCTTCTGTTTCACTCTTGATTTTCCCTTTTAACCAAAGCTGATTAACTGAAGCGTATCATCAGGGGCTTCATCATGTATAAACTAGAAAAACCTTTCTCAATGAGGGAGAGGTGTAAAATTAGTCCCGGGTCTCATTTCTTATTCTGCTGTTTAGACGCCAACAGGGAAAAAAAAACAACTGAAAATTGCATTGTAACAAACTCAGTGCAATTACAGACAACTGAGGAGTCTCTCTCTGCCAGAATGAGTGTTGCATACTAGGCTGTGTATGTTAATTCGCCATAAGAGAAGAAGGAAGAGGGACACATCTATTCATTAGCCAAAGCATCTTTACTCAGAACTGCGATCATGCGATGCCAGTTTGAGAACCCGTCAAGCCATTAGCAGAATTGGATTCGCACCGAGGTTCAATTTGGGTTAAGTATACCCAGCGGAGGACCCAAACAGGCTATGCGGGAATCTTGATCTCCTTTAGTAGGACATTTTACTGCCTGAGCAAATGAACGCAGATTCGGAGCGCAGAGGCTTCGGTGCAGCTCAGACGGCTGCGCTCAACTCACACTAAAGGTCAGTTTTACTCACGAGAAAGACACTAAAAGAAGTAAAACATTATCGACGACGAGAACTGGTAACATTGTCTGCTACATTCAAATACTGAAGATGAACCACAGGATCTTTGTTGACTCATAAATGTATCAAAATGTGAGTTAGAGATGCATCGGCAAAGCAATAATAAAATGCCAAAAAGGCAGTCCTCTAATTTCCTCTTAATTTATTGCACCATTTATTACATTCCTCAGACAAATGATCCTTTTTTTTATATAAGACATTATAACATCTGGCTATGGTTAAACTACAATCTTATAAAAGCCAACCATCAAACAAAGTACATGTGTAATGTAATTAGTAAGAAATGGTAAAGATGTAATATAAAAACATTAAAAAAAAAAAAAAAAACAATAATCAAAATTGGCAGTATTGCTTAAAATGTCTGCTCCTGAGATATAAATGACACATCTTACATAAATGAAGGTAAATCATTCATGTCTCACAGTAGCTATACATCAGATACATTTCACAGAAAGTAATCTTTCATTTTCCAACAGATTCAAATCGCTCACTTGTCATTTCTTGGTGGAAAAACATTCAGTGTTGGTGAATCATCAATATCACATAACCATTTTAAGACCTGCCGTACTGGATTCACATATTGATTAGTGTGCTGAAAAAAATAATTTATTGAGCAGTCATTCATTTTTACTACTTTACAAATCAAACGGAGATGGCGTTTGAGTGAGATTCAATACACAGAAACATTTCACAGCCCCAAAATTTGTGAAATGCATTGTTTATAGATGTATTTTCCCCTCATGCTAATGTGCATATACCTGTGTATTACTGGGTAGCACTTAAGACCATAACATGACTGAATGACCGTCTGTTTAAAGCTCATTCAGTCATTTTGAGGCGGAACAGCTGAAGGACGTCATCTGCGATTCAGACGTGGGGCCGATCTGTCGTCGGTTTTCGTGGGTTTCAGCTTAACCGTAGCAAATGGATTGGTGCCCCTGTGAAATGTACCAAGGTAAGGAGAGAAAGAAATGTGGAATAAATTTTGGAAGAAGAGACATAAAGAGCGAAAAAGGTGAAGAAACAATATCAGAAAAGGCCCTGATGAAAAATACTTTCTTTTTTTTTTTTTTTTTTTAAGTGGCAGTCACGGGTTACGAAGGTTTTTACGGAGAAATGAGCACCACATTTCAAACTGTACAAACATCATCTGCTATTCACCTGAAGTGTGAGCGATAGTCACAGTTTCTATAACTGAAATGGATTCAGTTCTAGATCACACTTCAAATTCTAATGGAAGAAAAGCTTTCATGGACCTCTTATTTTTTTCTTTCTCAGATTTGATGGCTTCATGATATACAGTACTTCAAAAACTATAATCTGCAGGAGAACATGAGTGGCCATCGTTTTAACAATCTGTCTCCACTTTCAAAGCTACAATACTCTTACCTAGGGAAGAGCTCCGGTCGCGATCCCTGTTGTTCTGATCGCTATAATAGAAGAAAATGAAAATTCAGGATGGATTAAAGAGAATCAGAATGACTGGGTGTCGATGCTTGCACTAAAAGAGGCAGAGCAGTGTGTGACCTTTGACCCTCTCAGCCTGCTTCTTTCAGTTTGTTCACACCCAAGCAGCTCAGTATTGTTTAAAACCACTGCAAACCACAAACACAAGCTTAAGCAATATTACTTGTGGGGTCCTTGTAACATACTCCAAGGTTACAGAGCCCACAATGTAAGAAAAGCAAGAACACACTCTTTTCACAGGACGTTATTAGACACTTTGCAAAATAATATTTTTGCAATATCAATTGAAAAAGGAAGCAATAACTGGGACCATGCACAGCCATCTAAAAATACAGATGTACTAAAGCAATTTGACATGTTCAACTTTGTTGATTGCATCACTGAGAATATGACAATCCATAAAGATTAGTTGGATTAAACCATCACAATTCCAGCAATATCACTAAAAGTGTTACTTATAGCTTTGAATCCATTGATTGTTGAGAAATGGAGTCTTATGCTCAAATATAAGCTGTAGTTTTTTTTCTTTTTAATCTTAAGTCCTTGCCTGCAAAAAGAGTCCCTGCACATTCCTGAGAGCCAATAATGCTATTCAAAGCACCTACTGATGTGCTTGAAAAGCACCGCAGAGAAAATATACTGTCAGCAGTGCTGCCTCTATAGCATCAGACCTATAAGGTCACAGTCGGGTATTAAGTCTATCAGTTTCCCACACAAAGTGCAGCATTCACAAAAGTCTCATGACAGGGAGAAGTGCACGCACGCAAGCATGCACGCATGCACGCACGTGCACACACACAACCTATTCCTTGGCGTCAGCAGCTGGAGCTTCCTCCCTGCATCCACCAGAAGGATGGGTGCGGTGTCATGGAGAACAGCACCCTCCCACACTGCCCCTGCTGGAGAGATGCTGCACTTTCAGCAATATCTGATCACATTCAATCCATATTTCTCACATCTTTATCTTACCTGCAGCCAATTATGATCACTCTGATCACCCTATGTGTCATACTGTTTAAGAAAACGGCCTGAATGCTGATAAATCTGAGGAATGTGTAACATCATTTGTTAAAGAATACTTAAGATAACAAATGACAATACCACTTTTTAATGAGACTATATCTATTTTATAAAGGCCTTTCAAATAAGTCGTGTGGACAATGATTAATTTTTTTGTATTACAAAAAAATACAATGCTGAACAATCAATGTTGTTTTTTTATTTTACCCATGGCTAACAAAAACACATTTTTGTTGGCTATATTATGGTATAAACCAGTTATTACTAATCCTAGCTCCTTCCGCATATTTCACACATTCATGGATTTATAATTATTTTAGTTACATGATTATTTATTTACAAACAGAAAAAAGAAAATCAGTGTGTGTATACATTTGACAGCTGGGGCATTGTATCATTGATAATAATAATAATAATAATAATAATAATAATAATAATAATAATGATAATAATTTTCATTGATCATTGCCTTTTTAGACTCCCAAGGTCATTGCACGCAATGGACAAAAAGTTAGCTTATTTATTCTACATTAAACCCTATTAATACTAGTAATATAATCTTACAAAGTGTAATTATTCGCAGTTCATAGTGTGATCAAAACCATTGTTCACATAGTATTTCCTGAAATGTTTCTAAAAAAGATTACAGACGACATGATTGGCGATATGAACGAGACTCGTACCTTGTTTTCTGGCTTGGATTGAGACCTTCTGTCAAAAGCCTGTGTGGCTGGTTTCACCTCAGATTTTTTAATTGAAGAGAAGGACTGGG